>WURT03177524.1:10191-27808 GCA_009936505.3 Holothuria glaberrima | reverse complement strand
TGTTCAGGTCATTTTCAATTTTAACAACCGTTCTTTTCGTGCCTTTTTTCAATGTGTGCTTTCTCTACTTTTATTTGTTTGTTGGTCAGTTTCATTTTTGCCACCTGATGAAGAGCTTATACTCGAAACGTCGTGGAATTTTCCGCAAACTTTAAGCACTTACTACTACCTTTATCGACCTATATATATATATATATATTTATATGTATATATACATATATATATATATTAAAGGTATACGTCACATTGGAGTGTAGCCATTAGATTTAGTTTAGTTTAGATGGGGTTTTACGCCTCAACTTATACAGTTATAACCTCTTGGTTTAATCTAGCGGTGCCCACTGCCTTTTATCCAGTTGTGGGGCACTGGATTATTTTCCCTTACTACATTGCTTATGCGGAGCATCACGCACACTAGCAGTAGGTTCCATTTTTAAAGTCTTTGGTATGACTCGACCTGGGAATCGTACACCTGCCTCCCGCGTGAGAAACGAATGCTCTACCACTCGAACAAACACGCGGTTATTGTAGCCTTTAGAGTAACTGCATAAAATTAATTGAAGGTTTGCATGTTTACTAATAAATAATATTAATGTAAAAATTCTTCTTTTCAACAAAATTAAAATAATAATTAAATGTCGAATCCATTTATTTTAAAAATTGTTTTCTTCTTTGGATTACTTCGTTCAGTCGTTTAGTAGGCCTATCTAAGAAAGATGCGGTGATCAATTATATACTGCCAATTTTTGCATCATGCATATTCTGTTATTAGCTTCTCGATGAAAATTAATGATGAAAAAACTAATTAATGTAGTTACAGTTTTGATATCTTAATAAATATTTTATAACCATTAAAACTTATCCATTAGCGTCTCGTCATAGGGGCACGGGGTTAAGTGCCCCCTCCCCCTAAAAAGTTTTCAAAGCATGGTCTTCAATAAATAAAGTTATTCGATATGACATAAACAAAAAGGACTTCTTTATTTGGGCAAACTATCCCTTTTATCTTACAAATACCATATACTATTTGTACAGTATAAACTAATACGTAATTGCCAAGTATATATTTCATAATAATTTCAAAATTCAGTCTAGGTTTACTGGGTCATTCCACCACTGGTCACATATATTAATGTGATTCGAATCGTCATGATTTCAATTTATTTTCAGGCTCGTCTGCAGCTCCTTCAATGGGGGATATTTCTAGTTTTTAATAAAGAAAATGATAAAATATCACACTACCTCACAGGGGAGCCATTATCAGATGCCATTATCAGTTGGAAAGTTTATTACTAAGAAAATTTCTTTTGCTATAAAAATGTCTCCTACAACCATTGCCGGGAACGCAAGTTGTAAGCTGCTCCATGAAATTTGTTTTGTTTTTCATTTGTCAAAAATGTTAACTTCCCAGAAAGGGTGAATAAGAAAATGTTTATTTGGTAAAGTCACTGAAGCCTTAACCACCGATGATGGCATATGTCGCTCATTAGTCTTCTAAAGTCAGACGTGACGGGAGTGTGTGTAGATTAATGTAAAAATGCCACTTTTAAAGTCCAAGCTGTATCAGTGTTTGATCAAACATGATTTTGTTGAAAGTTCTGAAGGCATACCCAATAAATATTCAATATAATGTAGTAGAAACAATGCAAATGAGAACTCGCAGGGACAAAAGCCGTGTTTTACAAGAATTTGTAACGGGGTTGCGAGAATGGTTTAAACCAGCAGTGGGAAACATCCAGCCAGCGAGACCTTTCGGTCCTGCTCGGAAGGCAATTTATGAACGTAATTTCAGTGACACTAAGTTGAAATTCAATTTCTAATGAGTTTAACAATCATTATTAGGCACAGGCTAAATACGCTGCATGATGCCGCTTCTGGTGTAGTTCTACACCTCACAGGTTGCGCAATGTAACATACATAGTAAAACATCATGTCTTTAAGACTCTTTACAAATGAACCAAACTCAGACATCTAACTATGGGAACTATTCGAAGTTTATTTCGTTTGCACCGTATCAGGTTTAAAAGTAAAGAGGTGAATTACTTTGCAATGAATGCGAAGACTAAAGATTGATAAAGTATCTTCAAAATGATATTTTTTCAGCGCCCTTCGGGCGCCTTTTTTCGGTTGCTAGATTGCCAAAAGTTATAATAATACTTCAGACACCACAAATGGGCTTGCAATTAGTGCAGACTAATTTATTAAAAGCATGATCACTTTGTGATATCTGTAATCTGATTAGCTGCACGCAATATAATGTCATTTACAAAAAGTATCACGGTAATGCTGGATTTAAATCCCTACGATTTTGCAGACACTTCAGAGCTTTCGGGAGTTATCAGGTACACAACCCATTAGCCGTGCTGATTATCATCCACAACTAAAAGCTGGTTTTACTGGATGTCGCGTGGACAGATCAGTATAGTGTCTGACTGCAAAAAGATGTAACGGGGATGTAGATTAGACGTAATGTGTTTCTTAAAGGAGGGGAGTTTTACGTTCCCTTGGCCACGTTGACAACGCTGCTGGCCGGCAAGAGCTCTCCATTGTCAAATGGCCCATTATTATCAAAAGGTTCACCACCTCTGTTTTAAAATACCGTTAGGCCTACAGTTGTTTTAAAATCAACACCAAACAGTCAATCAAAGATGTAGTGAGCATACTGACTAGTGGTCTAGTTGTATAGGGAATGGACAGTCGTTCTGAGTTAGGGAAATCCCCAACTTCCCCTTTGCAAAAAATATTTTGGGAACTGTATTCAGATCCCCCTCAAAAACAGTCTCATATAATCATTTTTCAAGTGACTTTTTAAGTTCAAAATTTTCGTTATTTTAAGAAAGAAATCAAGAAAATCAAACATTTTATGGCTTCTTGGCAAAAATGAAACTGATATTGTGTCAGAATGAATGGAATAAAAAAATATTAATGGGTAAGCATTTTATACAAGTGGATCAAACGGTGTTATTTCTCCTGCTTCTTACTCCGTCATTGTGGAGAAGCGATTGGCTGTTACTGTATTTGGTGTTAAATATAGCCCAACGCATAATTGAATGCTTGAGGTGGTTTCTAAAGAGCTTTTGAACACTATATATGGGGAATCACTGTAAATCACAATAATAACTATACTCCTACTATACTATCCTGTGCGGACGATTGATATTGCAGGGGGGAGGGGTCGTCCCAACCTCCATGAAAACGGACTTCATTCCCCCCCCCCAAACCAAATTTCTTAGAGCCTGCCATGAACTCACCTCATGCTATTTTCATAGTAGTATTGGTGGACTACGTGGGGGAACAAGGATTACATCCAATATTCTTAATTTAATGAACCCTGACTCTCCGATTGAGTAATACATTTTAAGTTTTCCTATAGGGACATAAGTATCGTCGCCGCATTACACAATACATATTAGGCCTAGTAAAAAAGTTGCTCAGATTTCATTTATACATTGTATTGTAGCCATGACGACTTAATTTGGACATAATTGCCATGTGACAGAATTAGTTAGCAAATAATAGGTGGGGCCGAGGACATTGGGAATAAGCAAATGTTTCCTCTTATTCACATGCTCAATATAGCTGAGCAGTTTTGTTGCAACTTTAAACAATTATATGGAACCTGCGTAGCTGCTCTCTGGGAGTCCACAGTTTTACGGAAATGTGATATGAATTTGTAACAACCCATAAACTGTTGGAGTGCCCTACTGAGAACAACCCCCCCTCGAATAATGGTAATGGTAAAGCCAGGGGCTACACGGAAAACTTCGCAAGCCTCTCGGAAGATACCAAAAGGCAGAACGGGACGTTTAGCTTGTTGGTGAATCTGCATTTTACAGAATTACAGCCAGGCTATTTGGTATATAGTATGTTTGCTTCACAGTTTTCAATTATATTCATGACACTATTTAACAGGGATATTTTGTCTGTCATTGGTTCTGGATCGCCAATGTATTTATACCCCCTTTATTTTAAAACTGTTAAGAACAATATTTCTTCGTTGCGATAACAAATATACTCTGTTACTTTTTTTTTGAGAAAATTAAGAGACCGAAAAATCATAGAAGTCAGGTTGTGTCAAGTAACAATTAATAAATACATACTTTCCGCACAAACAAATGTAATATCTTATCACACACAGACCTACACAACTTTACCTCTGGTGCACTGATTTTTAGTTCCCACTTTGTTTTGTTTTGTGTCTCCCTTTTCTTAAGTGCCATATTTTTTCTTTTTTGTTTTACTTTTTTTTCTTTTTTTGCAAAATATTTATGCCATGAGTTGTGACGACTCATCGTCCATCGAGTATCCTGCTTCGTTTATTCATGAAACAAAAATCCACCTTGTAAAAGCTTTTATTCTTAAAAATTTTCCGAAACACTGATGTTTTAGTATTACATTTCTGGAACATTTTACTTTTCGTAAGAAAGAGTTTATTCGTTGGAACATTATGGACAACTCATTTTTGTAAATATTATTTTCTTAATTTTTTTTTATAAAGCTGTAATGTTAGTTACAAGTACGATACATTTAGTGTGCACTAGCCAACACTGAGAGATGTCTATACACATATACATCGTACATCAATATCAAATGACCATTTGAATGGACCTACAGGCAATGAAGGAGAGTAATTGGATGATAGAGCGTGAAGGGAGAATGGAGACGGGGAAGGGAGAATGGAGACTGGGAAGGGGACATGAGATAAAGTAAATGTTTGTTATCAACTATAACTAACACACAATAAATCTAACTGTTTTAAAAGCGAAGTAACTTGCTAAGGGCCAAAGGCTACAATTCAAATTACAGTATCTACAACTCTGTGCATAGTATACCAGGGAGGTGGTAAGAACCCCTTAGTATACTAACCGTCGTTCAGTTCAGACAGTGTAGTAACAATTCTCAGTAATTCGTAATTTACGAACATTTTGTACATACTATAGAAGGCGTCTGTTATTGTCTGATGTAACGTAATAAAAAGGATTTGATTGGTGGATTTCAAATCGAGGTGACGAAGGTGTGGTTTTGCATGCATAATTGTTTGGGTGAACAAATTTGTCAGTTGTTACAGAAAGATTAATTACTTGTTAATTAGTGCTCACTCGGTAGAATTTTTTCCCAGTTACCTTTCTTTCATCGAACGGGATCGGGTCGTATGTAAAAGAAACATGTTAAATAAAAATCCTCATAAACGCAATATTTCCCTTTAAAGTAAAAAATCAATTCAAATGTAGGTTACACTGCTGATGTGTGTAGGTGCGCTATTGAATGATGGTATCAACAGACGTACTTAAAACATGTTTCTGCTTAAAACGTAGTTAACAAATTTGCCCACCATTTGACGGGCATTCATACAAACTAAGTTGATTTATTCGTGCCGTTTAGATAAAATGTTAAAAAACAGAACAGCACCAAATTGGCGTATACAGTTAGGTTGAATATGGGATGTGTACGGTTAATATCATCGTTTCGCATTAGTTCTTCGCAATTATTTGAGGGGATCTTGCTTTCGCAAGCATTCACAATCAAACAGTTTTGAGATTATCCTGGTGTTTTGGCAACGTGTACACAAGAAATGCACTGTTTGGTTTTTAGTAGATTATCACAATAGGTCAATTGCCAAAAAATTAAATACAATGTCAGAATCTCCAAAGAAGTTATTTTATTACCAGATCACTGTATCACATTAAACTATTCAAAAAGGATAATGAGAAAATTTAAATACTTACGTAAAAAAGAAAACGCGAGGAGACGTACTGATAGCTTTCCTAAATTATTGCGTTCCATTCTCCCAGTCTTATCACCAAGCGTCATGAAATAGCTAAGAAAGTTTTAATTGTTCTTTATGTATGAACGAAAAATTCATCTCCGAGCCATGTGTCCAAGGTAACTCAAATCTCTTTTCTCTAAGATTCCTGTGAAAATATTTTTACGGCGTTAAACACGTCTTGCCTGCCGCAAGCCGCACGGCGTTCAGAAATGTATGCAATATTCCACGACTCCAAATGATTTTTCCAGTCCCGGAAAAGGCAGAGCAGCGTAGCTGCGAGGATCCTGTTACTAGGACCAATTACTCCGGTGACTCTAGGGACAGCAGACCGCTTGGGACGGTGACTGACGAAGGCGACATAGCGGAACGGAAAATCCTTGTCTACCACACTACCTTAATACAAGGCGTTACTCCGAGCAGTTTAAGCCAGTTTCAATAAAACTGAGGTATTTCTCATCAAATATTGGGGAATGTATGATATTTCCAACTGCACGGCAGAGAACACAGCTTAAACAAATCTTATCGATGGATATGTAATTCTTAGTAGTAACATTGATTCGTCAGTGTACGATGAGGCGATTCTCTTACTCCATCTAACATCAGCTGGAAAGTCAAGCTTATTTCACTTTCCACCTTTTGATCAGTTGATACGAAAGTGAAAGTCATACTGGCTCTCTAATTGCCTTTGAGGTGGATTCGGTAATTGGTAACATTTATATACGTAAATCAGGGGCTTTCATGTGGAAAATAATAAGATTTCGACTCCCATTGGACTACGTGGCCCGTGAGGTGTGAATAATTTAGAATTTTGTAAGGGGTTTCTAATGTGCCATGCTCACAGCGGGATTTACTACAAGTGTAGTTTACATATCATGTATACGAATTGTCTTTACTTGGAGAGCATATACCTACTATTTACAACACTTTTCAATTAAAGTGTACTCCTAATGCTAAATTAGTTTCACATATTGACGAATGAGTTCTGGATCGCAGTGTTGAAGCTATGGCACTTTTGACATTCATTGTACTAGGAGTGTTAAAGACAATAAACACGGCACAACATCGGGATTGAATGTGCATTAAACTTGCAGATTCGAGAAGCATTATTGATGGCGCTGTCAAACAAGTGTCACGTGTAGTTTAATGTGAGGCCTATGGTAGGGAGACTTTAGGGAGACATATACTTGACATTAGGGATACATTTCTGGATTATCATTCTTTAATGAATGTTTTAGATTCTGTTGGAGAGAAGGTTTACTACCACTTTATGTAAGTTCCATGGAATGATGTGAAGCGACTATAACACTCACAGCAAACTACTAGCAATTTCTAATTCTATCCTCAGTTAGTTGGAACTTATTTGATTCATTATCTGATGCCAAATTGAAATTAAACGTTAATTTGGATAGCCATTAGGAGTGAAGCTGCAGTTTACACATTAACTGCAAGATTCCTGCAGACAGATCCACATTTGTCAATGTAGTAAATACGGCTTTTCAGTATTCGTAATCATAATTGGTTGAGATTGCTTTTGTGATTAATGAGTTTCGCGTGTAAGTGTTTTAACATGTTGCCAATGTAATTACTATAGAGGTATGCTTGTAAACGTTTCCCAAATTTTTTGCTAGTTTGTCGGGCTACCAAAATTAGGCCTACTTGCTTCTCGGTGTTCGGCTCAGAGTATAGTGAGTGTTTACAATCTCAGAAGAGAAAATAAAAAAATAAAAAAATATAACGTCTAGTTAGGGCATAGCAGAGTATGGTAGTATGTTCATATTGATGTAGCAGCCAGTCTGAAGATTGTTTTGCTATTTTCTACGCCAGTTGGAGAAAGAGAATCGGTCACCACTTTTCGAGCTACTACCCAGTATTAGGACAGTTGCTATTTACAGAAACTTCATTCCCAGTTCTATTCACCAACCCCATAGTATAGTAGTGGGGTCTTTGACCCCTTTTCCCCACATACGTTTTGAACTCTTGTGAAAATGATGATCGAATGATGGATGATCCCATTGGTGA
Source organism: Holothuria glaberrima (assembly GCA_009936505.3). Classification (NCBI taxonomy): domain Eukaryota; kingdom Metazoa; phylum Echinodermata; class Holothuroidea; order Aspidochirotida; family Holothuriidae; genus Holothuria; species Holothuria glaberrima. The sequence continues at coordinate 20,022 of WURT03177524.1, read as the reverse complement.
CATCGGTATGATAGCATAAGGTAGTACACCCTTTATTCAAGGGGAATCCCAGCGGAGGAGGTTACACTACGAATTTAACACCCTAGAAAAAATTTTAGGGGACAGATTAGACCATGTTAATGAAGAGATGTGTTCAATTTGTGATATGTATGTGGTAGGAAAGTAGTTGAAGTACTCATTCTGCAAAAATAAAGAAAATTGAAGGTATTTCAGGCACCCTTTTGCAATATATCCTTCCGCTATGCAAAACGGCATTTGAATGAGTAAAAAAACAAGAACCACCACTCTATTATACAGGCCCTTCTAGCTCAAAATCTACGGTCATGGTACATAAATTTGAAATCGTTGTGAAAGCCTTTTCATCAGCATTCATATGAGGGGTAGCTTGTGCCCGTTGAAAGCTTCTACAAGGGTCCAGGGGCCACGAAATGGACCAAAATTAGTGTGTAAGTCAATGGAAGAATAATTGGTGGTGTGCTACCATAAACACTAGACGTAGTCAGGGTAATCCTTTCCGAGGTGACGTATTTACATTTGGTCTTTTCACTTATTCCTCGAAGTCAGCTAGGAGCGAAACGTGAAGAAAATCACTTCCCATCCCCCCCCCCCAAAAAAAGAGTGGATGACCAGTCAGGTATAAGAACGCTCATCTTACATGAATCTCCATATAATTGAGAATTGAAACCAATGGAAAAAGTGGATGGAAAACAAGCTTCTCTTGTACCAAAACGACATATCTTTTTCGTTGAATCCAATTCTTCCCGAGAATTAAGTCAAGCACAGGAAAGGCAGATAGCATTTGTTCCATATCTTTCTGAAAGACTCAGGCCTACATTTCATCATGGATAAACATTGAAAATGTTCTGGAATAGTTTGCCACGGCGAAACTTGACGTTACTTTTCACTGAGAACTGAGCCTTGTACGATGTCAGTGGTATGTACTCTTCAAGTAGCGATAACGCTCCCAATAAATATGTATATTTAGACTCGAAGCTTCACCTTTATTGGAAGTGAAAATCTAGTGCCAAATGCTCCCTGACGTCAGTAAGTGAAAAGACCAAATGTTACCTCTCGCCAACGTTACTCTGACTACACTCCGAAGCTGCAGTAAGCCAGTTCAGATTTATCACTGTGCATCCATCGTGGTGTCGGATCATATGTTATTATTGGTTCATAATACGTGTGCTTAGGTTTGTATTTGTGGACTGTACCCGGCCAACAACAAATCTGCAATGTCTTGTTGAAAGTCTTTCGTGTTAAATTTTGTAAGTTTATCTGAAAGTACAATTAGAAAAATGTAAGGGAGTGTACGGTAAGTTATAATTACATTTATAACTGTATTCTGTACCCATATGACAAATGACTTATAATGCCACTGTGCTTGCGCAGCTATTACTCTGAACTGGCTTATTGTGGTACGCCCGCACGTACCGAAGTGAGTTAGATGAGGTTTTACGGCTCAGTTTGTAACCAATTGGTTAAAGTCGAGCCGGCCACGGCCTTTTTCCAGTTGTGCCTCACTGGCTTATTTTCCCTACTCCATTGCTTATGCTGGGCACCAAGCACAATGGCACGGTAGGTTCCATTTTTAAAGTCTTTGGTATGACCCGGTCAGGATTCGAACCTACGTACAACTGTTTGTTGAAGTTTTCATTACTATACTTTGTGTATGAAATTTGCAGCAGTTGCCGTCCAACTCGGAGTCAAAGCTATATGTGATTTCATTTGTATTCGTCCTTTACATAGAACTGTCATTTCTTTGAATATTCACGGTTTACATTACATATGAAATACAACTACAGCAAGTTCTTCGTGAGTGTAGCAACTTACGGGCCCGTAGCCAGCTTCACATTTTTAGGGGGCAAGTTTTGTGATTGGGGGGCAAGTGTTGTGATTGGGGGGATAAAAGATTCCACCACATTAATTATTATGCAGTTTCAAATTTCATTTGGGGAGGCATTGCCCCGAAATACCCCCCGTGGCTACGGGCCCGCATGCCTATTACCTCGGGTGCTATGGAAATTTCGTGAGCGTAACATTTGGAAATGGAACTACCTTCTCACTTGAAGTTGACGAAACGAAAATGTCCAAATAGATGAGAAACACACAATAACGTCATTCCATTTTTGTGTGAGTTCCTTTGCTTCCGTTTCTGTCCAATACACGTATCATAGAGAGACATATTGTCTCATGAATTTAACATTACTTGTCTTCAAATTACTACATTTAATCAAGCGTAGCATTGCTTAATCGGTTAGAAAGGATCTAGGGAATGAATATGTATAATCGAGTGATAATATTTAATGCTGGTGCATGAACTGCTAAAGTGTTAGATTTCTTTTAATACTAATGTAAAATTAATTTGGAAAGTATTCCACTAATCCCGCTGTACATTTGTATGAGATTTTAAATTGCATCGATCAGTGACAAATATTTTGTAACATGCTGCTCCGTTTCTTTCTTTAGGTTTAAGGTGGCCCGTCGAGGAAGAGGGGAAGCTTTAGATACTCAGATTCAGTGAAGGTACAATTCGAAATAACAGCAAAATACATTTTTTACATAAAATATTTTTTTTCTTAACTGTACCCTATCCCCACCTTCCATCCCCCATCCCAACCACACCACATCAACATCTCTCAATCCCCTACCCTCAAATGTTCTATGTCGTCTCGCGACGAATGCCATAGGGATAGCTTTTCGGAAAATGTGCTTTAACACATGTACGGACATCTACCTCTTCTAATAGACTTAGAAATATAGATACATAGCAAAAACCAGAGAGCCTAAAGGCTAAGTGATTCCTTGCCGAAAGGGGGTGCTTGGTTACACAGTTTCATCCCTCAAATTTATACTTCTAGACTACATCATTTTAACGATGTTTTCGCAATTTGACCCCTGCTGACCTCACATAACCTTTGAACGCCACCACATATTGAATAACAAAAAGTGAAAAAAGATAACGTGTCTTGGAAGAGATTCAAACCTGAGCTTTCTGTGTGAGAAACCGAGCACTAATCCACTTCGCCATCAAGACCTCGTTAACCATAAATCTAATTATACTATAATCACAACATCCTTTAAAAGGTGATCATAATTAGGCAATTCAAATTTGAATTATAACTGTAATAATTATACTTGTAAAAAATAAATGTTCTCTATAACTTCATTTTTACAATGGTAGAAAAATTCAGCTCTAACTTTTTGTTGGTCACGAACGCCGGACACAATTTGGAGGTGCCGCCCGCTGTCTATTTATTTTACGAGGATTTCGTAGTTTCACCTCTGAAGAACTCGAATAACCTTTGACCTTCAACAAACCTGTAGAGTCCTTTCTTTCTCTCTCTTAGAGCAACAAACACATCTATATACCTAATATGAAAAGGGTCCATTATACCTGTCTTTAAATACCGTGTCTATAAGGTTTTCGGTGTTTGAACTCTGATGACCTCGGATAACCTCTGACCTCCACTGAAAACAATAGGGTATTCCTCTCAATGTGATAAAGTTATATACCAAGTATGAATATTGTTCACCACTGCTATCTTGAGATATTATGTTTACAAGCAGTTTTTAGGAATTGCGTATTTTCACTTCCGGTGACCTCAGGTAATCTTTGATCTTTACCAAGATCAGTAGGTTTTATTTTTACCATAACGCATTCACATGCCAAGTATTAAACGTATCCCTACTCCCACCTAGAAGTACCGCGTGTTTACTTTGTAAAAATACAAGCAAATAATCGCAATTTTACTTACGTATCATAATAATTATTTCTTAATCTAAGAAACGGCTAGTAAGTTCGCTCGAAATTTGATAACACACAATTCATTTTACAAAAACCCGGATGAAGAGTTTAATGGCGAAATACCTGTACGGTTTGTCATATATTAGTAAATATTAGAAAAACCAAACAAACTTAAGTTTTTCATAAAGTTCATTTAATTCAATTGCATGTTCCAAGTTTCGATTTTTTCCCTATAATTCATGCCAAGATCACAGGCTACAGCATGTTGATTCATCACCCTGTCCGTCAAACTCAATCCAGGGGACGCCATGTAGCAATAATTTTGTAATTATTAAAACGTGTTAAGTCTGTCCCCCACTGATTCCCTTGGCATTTAGTGAAGACTGCGGAAATTTGTCTTCCCGAAGCGGTAATGGATGATCACTCTGAGCTCCAGGGAATAAACGGTAACGAATTGAGTTCAGTGTCAGATCGGCTGAGGATGCTTCAACACAAAAATAACCTAAGCGAATATTTTTTTTTTAATTTCGTGTCTCATTTGATTGAGAAGAAACGCCCAAATTGAGTTATGATTTCCATCGGCCATGCCAGATTTGCTAATGTTTCAATCAGTCAATTTGTTGGGCCTAGGTTTCGAATATAGTTTCAGGATTTTTAGTATGTATCCTGAAATATACTTGTAAACGACTGAATTTAAAAGTCAAGTTCTTATTTAGTTTAATTTTGACTTATGGGGATTCACTTAAAGACAACATTTGTGATACCTACTAAAGGGAACGTTGTTGTCATAGTTACCATGCTACAATGACCAAAAGTTACTTCACCTAACTGCAAGCACATGGGAGATTGATAAACCACGTGATTTAATTCTCCTAATGTAAAATAGGATGAATCAAAGAGTAGTGACCATTTTCAGGCTGTTAGAACTGTAAAAGAAGTTGCAACTAATCTCTCTCATAATGTGGAAGATGTAGGCTTAAAAGGATGTCATGTGTGCCATAAATCAGAGTCCAAAAACCACGGGGATGAAGTACGGATTCGTTCTATTCACAAAACAAAATACATTAACAAAAATAAAAAATCCAAAACCCACAAACACGCAAACACCACAGTCATAAATCTTAAACGAGTCGCTGAAACTGAAACTAGAAACAATTTAATTTATAATGATAATAATAATGATGATGATGATAACGATGATGATAATGATGACGATGACGATGACGATGATAATCACAAATGTGTTCGTAGTCTACCCATGCACATAGACCATGAATTTTATCAAAATGAACCTCTGGCTAGCTGTAAGTGTTTATGCTGAATGCTATGTTGTTTCATGTTAATATATTCATGAGTCCGCGGGGCGTACATTCTTTTTTAATTCAGTGCATACGACCTGAAACCCTGTGGTTCACTTTTTGAACACCAATCCTGTAAGTAGTACCGTAATGCATTTTAAAGCTCAACCAAAATTGAATAAAGAAGCACATGAAAATCCTAAAGGAGTACCCGCAACTAGATAAAAGGCGCCGAATTTTATTTCAAAATAGCACGGAAGACAACATGTATTTCGGACACTGCTTTAAATTAGATTTGTGGCAGTAGGGAACTGGGTGACTTACTCTTGTACTTCGGGGTCGCGAGTAGAGTCTGACCTTACTTTCCCGAGTGTCAAAAGTGACTATTCGTTGAGTTGAAAATTTTCAATGATGACAAAAACGTGCACAAAAATCATATTTTTCTTCGAAAGTATTTGCATTCGTGTCTTTTGAAAGTTTAAATGAAGTAAAATACTCAGGCCTACTTTAAATTAGCCTTTTCTGCAGCAACAAGCAGAAACAAACTAGCCTTGAACTTCCTCGTTTCATGAAGGGTTTTAACTTATAAAGGAACTAGTGAGGACTGACGGAGGATAAATTAGTACTGTAACGAGGACGGAACCCACGGGCCACGCCGCCACAATGAGTTTTCCGAAGATAAATGGAGAGATTTCAGAAATTTCCTTAGAAATCATGAGCAATCAAAAATACTATTCAGATTAGGGTCAGATTTAGCATAAGGGTAAACAAATATAGTTACCCTATTCGTCCTGAGAAAAATGTTACCTTATAGTTCCAGTGAAACAGGAATGGGCCGTGGCTATAGTAGCCTAGCCAGAATTTCATTGTCAGCTAGGCAAAAGCTTATCCTGGGAGCAGTGGAGGGGGTATATGCGACACTATCCTAGAATATCTTTATAAAGGTGCTCTACACTATCTTAGCGGAACGCATGCCATGAGATGGCTCGTAAAAGTACCGATAAAGTTTGGTCAATAATTTCTCCAAGATCGTCAGAGACTTTCCATGCTTTGTAGGTTGTATCTAAACATATAAATGATGAGATCTCATATTTTACAATTCGAAGAAAAAGGTGAACTGACAGTTTGCACGGTAAAATCATTTCTTTGAGAAAACCAAGACTTCGTAAGATGTGCTTTATTCATAGGTGTACAGGTACAGGCATAGTTACAACTTTACAGCTATGGATGAACGAATGACCGTTAAGTTGATCCTATAGGTAGCATGAATGGACTCATGATTTAGTACATGAGAAAGAAAACCTTTAGTGAAGCTTCTGTTCTGTCTAGTCATTTCTGCTCCCTGTGAAGCTCATATACTAACAATCGGAATTTGGAAGAGCTAAGACTTCCAACTGAAAGTAGGCTATGCTAGCTCAAACGACACATGTTAGTGACTAGCAACACAAATGGAGTTCTAAGTTACCTGACGTCATCTGACGTCACCATGAGGTAGATAAGAAAGCAATAAAACAGGGTAAATTGCGAATTAACGAAACCGAGATTAAATTTCGTTCCAAAATTTCACACGCTATATAGCTATCAAAAAGGTGCACCCTACTAGTCTACTACGATATATGTGTGAGCGCCCTCAGTCTGCGCCCAAAGTGACAGTCAAGGGAACAGGTTCCATTAGTGTTTTTAATGTAACTTGGCCCAGAAGAGTGACATACATATCTTTCGTAATTGACGCCCATTAACATATTTTTCAAATGTTTGTAAAAAAAAGTTTGGGATCTGCCCTCTTGTACAAGCTTTAGAAGTTTTCCAAAAAAAGGGCGCCTTGAAATGTTTCTCATTAGAGTACCTTTATACGGAGAGAAGCGACATTTGACTTTCCAAAAATTACAGGTCACGTGACAACAGGATCCGGTTTTTGTCTTCTAAAAATTTCGTCAAAACAGTGTCAGCGTATTGTATTCCCCCAGAAAATGACGGGTTGTTAGTGCATTTGGGTGCAAAATTCGGTTTGAGAAAGGGTTAGAATGTACTGATTTCCCACCAATACTACTAAATAAGATTAGAACGAGGGTTATGATTTGCGGGCCCAGTGCCCTATATTGGGGAAACTATGACTTTAAAATAAAGCTCATATTCTTGGGAAGATTCAGTAAGGTGAACGTTAACAACAGTTTCATGTTCTCCTCCATATGCTTTATTTGTAGATACCTCACATGCTACACTTCTTAATACTCCGCAATCTGTGGGACCTGGGTCCAGGGTCCAGGGTCCAATAAGGTACGGGGGTTCTTAAAGTAGTACTGTGTGCAATTTAAATGCAATATACCTGTATACTGACAAATAGCAACAGCGCAGAACTGATTAAGTGTGACTTCAATGCATTTTGTGGTGTCTAGTGCTCTGTTGCCCAAAGTAGGGCTCTGGGCCTGGAACCCTTAATCGACTATCAAGCTTCAATGTATTCTGAACCTTTATATCTCAGATTTTCATGCCTAGTTAATATCCACCCGAAGGGAACAGACCCAATTATGGAGTATTTTTGGTTCGTTCATGCACTGGGTTTCCCTATAGCTACGGCTTTATAATTTGCCCATGGGAGCCCAGTGTCATATTATGTAACTAGAGAAAACTTTTTGTTCTCTTCTCTCGATTTGATATATTGTACCATCGAAATGTCCATTCGGTTCAAAAACTTTCACAAGGATGCAGCCTATTAAGTCTTTAGGTCCATCGTTTTGCCAAGGGGTCTCATGCCATTCGCTCCCTATCGGGGGCCCCCAAAGGAACTTGGTCCCATAATTCTCAGGTATAAGGTTCTCCGCCCTGACATCACGTAATTCACGTTACCGATGTTGAAACATTTTGTGAACTTTTGCTGTAAAAAAAGATGATCGCCCATACGTGCCATGCATGAAAATAGCGACTAATGATCTGGACCCTGGTGCCATTGTCTCCCCTCCCCTGATCCATATCACTGTGACTGGGACCCTACATATTTGTTGTGTGATACTCTACCTCTTTCGTTCAATTGCCAACAGAAACGATGAAAAATTAAACCCACACCCGCTTACAAAAGATTCGGGTGACATTGTGCAGTGTATGCTAGACACTTCGCTAATGGAAACAAAATGAAAACAAATTTAAGTTGTCGCTACTCTCCATATAAGGGTACCTTGTTTTTCATGTTGGATAATTTGGATCATTTCTTTATTTCTCTGGCCTCTCTTTAAGTAATTTTGCAAACATAAGTGAGGACTAGTGCCATCGTTGACTATCCTGCAACTGTTTCCCAGTTTTATATGCAAATTTTGGCTTTCTGCAAGGATGCTTGCCTACACTATACGTGCGTATCTTAAACCAACCCAATAGACTGTTGTTTGTTGATCAAGATACTTCATGGATGTACTACTTTCAATTAGTGCACATACTTTTTATAAGTGAACCAGTTCGTTATAATGGGGTTTTATCAATGTTTTTCTAGAGAAAAAAAATTCAAAACATCTTTGACTTTGGTAACGTTATAGGTTTACCTAAAATACGTTGGATAAAAATGAGTAACTTTTTGAATTTGTGATTGGGATAATTATCATTATCAATCAACTATTTTCAACGAAAATTCCAACGAATCGCCTTTGCAAGAACAATTTTGTATACACTTATTTGCATATCTAGAAAGCATGTTAACACATGACTTATTGGCAAGAATTTTTTCTAATTATGAAGTAAAACAATTAAAAGAATTTTTAAGCTGTTACAATAAAGGAGCACGATGGTAATCCCAGAAAATAACGTCCATCAATTTTAAGCGAATTAATCTCAGAAGTAAACTTTATCAATACCTTTTGTTTCCCCACCCCCCCCCCAAAAAAAAAAATCACGCAAAACAAGAGATCTATGACTTTTGAATTTTTTATCACTCTATCTGTAAACCATGGTTTCAAAATAGTAAAAATTCACGTGTTAAAGACTCAAAATTTCCCTTTAAACTGTAAAAAGAGGACAAGATGAACTTTTTCTCATCATTTTCTTAAGTTTTATTCACTGGCATTTACTTTTCAGATTCGGTATTTAGTAAATTTTAAATCGTGTTTAAAAATAAGTTTAACTTGTGATTCACTGAGAGCATGGTACTGTATAATATTACGAAAGTGTGGCGACGTCCCATTGACACTCGTACCCCTACGTGGCTGGACGTAGAAATGTAGCAATGACGAGTCTACTGTGGTTTTCAATGCAATCTTGCATAGTGTTGCTGTTTTAGAATCATCTTCAAAGTGGAGCGCTACTCTAAGCAGGCTGTGTTTCTGTGGGACGGCTGTGTCACTATTGCTTAGCGATTAGAGGAACTCTTGGGGCAAAACATCTTCCACGCCCCCTGAAAAATGACGTCAGGTACTCAATTGAGCACAGCTTGTACGGAAGGGGTATTTTCAGAAACACTTATGTTGTATGTTGCTACGTGCAGTTTTTGTTTTCAAATATAGAATGTAAACATTTTTTTTAAAAGAGGCCACTGTTCTTCCTAGCCCCTAACCCCGTGGATACCAGTTACAGGTCTGTAATTTTTCTTACAATTGTTTTTACTTTATCTCCTTCATGGCGCCGTTTATGACTAGATCTTTGAAACTTAAAAATATATCAAATTGGACATACTCTGACCCCATGTTTGATCAAAGTTTGCCTTTGATCATCGTCCCCTCCTGTTCTTCTATTTAAATTACCAGTACAGCATCATCATTACTTTTTGCGTCCCCTGCTAATCAAATGATTAATGGTCCTGTTTGTCAC
>WURT03177524.1:0-10091 GCA_009936505.3 Holothuria glaberrima | reverse complement strand
CGCGACCCATCATTTGAGAACCGTTGTCTTAGCCAAAAACATGGGGCGAAAGTGTGCTACAGCTTCTCACTATTCAAGGACGAAACCCCTTGTTTGTTCCGTCCGTAAAAATGTCATAAATGCTCAGCAATTTTCTTCACAATTTGCAAAATATATCACACCGAATTTCATCCAAGTTTCTTTAAATATAAAACAAAAATTTCCGAAGGGGAGGAGGCACCCCTCCCCAAGAAATTACTTGAAATTTCTCAGCCCTCAGCTGAAGACAGCCTTCTACGCCTATGGCACTAAGAATAATCATATGCTTTCAAACTATTGTTTTAAACTTTTTTTTTAGAGCTTAGAAAGTTCGCCCAGCCCTGCCCAAGGCGGTGTATGGATAGAGTTTTCAATAATCCTATTGTATAGAATGTATTCCTTCTGTGATTGGATCATTTTTTATATTAAAATATAGAATTTGGAGTAACATTTTAACGAAAAGCTAAGCCATGATCACCAGTCTGAAGCTTTGACGTTCCACATACTTGCTTTGGGTTCATTTTTGGTGAAAAAGAAGAATGTTTACTACTTACTTGGCTCTAGAAACAAACTCATAGGAGTTGAAGCAAGGTTTAAGCAAAACTCCTACAGCCCCCTTATCTTTATAATTTCAAAGAGAATTGTGGGTCTAAAAAATCCTTTCTAGGTGGCCTCCTTAATAATCAATGAAAACTCCTGGCAATCAAGATATGTAATTCAGTACACATGTATCACTGTAGTAACCTTTCTCATTTTATATTACAAAGAATATTATTTTTGACAAGACTAAAATTCACTCGTGTAACTCGAGTGTACAATATTTTAAATTATCCATTGCTTTCGGAATTCTTAAACCACAAAACATTTTGTTAGATTTGATGCCAAATTTACGTCATTTTACAATTTAGAGGCTTCCATATTCTTTACTTTGAAACGCGGTTCATGCCTCGAGTGGATGACACGGACCGTGGGTGTGAAAGTTATTCACGCGATTCTTCCAAACCTGTGAAAGCGACATGGGAGTCAACTCTGTCGGGAATTCTGTAGTGCAAGAATAAAACCTTATTTCCATTTTAAATTATGTCACTATGCGTTACGACGTCGGAGTTTGTATTCAAGCTATGTTAATCCCACCAGTCTACAGCTTCGGGCCGTCTTTTTGCTAACACTGCCATTGAAGGACCTTTTACATGTAGGAGTGTCAAAGATATAAAAAATGCAAAAGAGCAAAGCCATTGTTATGCATTAAAACTTAACAAACTAAGCAAGGTTTACATGGGAAAGTAAGTTTATCTTGGAGATATTTCGGCTTGGTGTCAATATATATTGGATATTGAATAAAACATCGAGACGTACGGTAGACTACGCAGGATTGTGGATGGAGCTGTACAGCAGGCCTTAAAGGGCACCAGATATGTTGAGGGAATATTCCAGTCCGTGCATTTGAGTGGTCTTGCTATCAATGCATGGACATGGGTTTGGCCGTGGACCCGCCACAATTGAAAAATTGGGAAAGGGGCAATGAGAGGCAAATTAAACTTGGAAGGGGCAAAACGGGAGCGAGCATTCCTCCTGTAAATTATACCATTGTACAGGAGCGGACTGGGAGGGGGAGGGAAAGACGTTGACTGGGAGAATACACCCTTGCCACTCTTGGAGGCGAACCAGCGTTTGGTACCAAACTACAGTAGTATTAAACAACTGGTTAAAGATTGTGCAACTGCGTCAGGAAAGTCTGCTCTTTTCATCCGCCACGTTTGGTGGATTATAAATTCTGCGTATTCTCCAACTGAATTGTCCGTACTCAAAGCACAGTATTGTAAGAATGCGAAGCAAGTAAAGGGAATTCGTTTCTCTTTTCCCTACCTTTGGAAGACATTTTTATGACTATTAAAAGCTTTTTTATCGGTTTACCAGACTACAGACTCGCCTTTTTATCAGAGCATAATTTGTCAGGGAATTCAAATGTGTCTCGCTACAGAGTGCGTGAAACTTTTATTTTTAAAAGCAAAATGTCGATCGGTTTCGCCCACATTCGTTAAGGTAATCACTTCAAATCTCAAGAAAGTTATTTCGGAAATAATTCGCTCAATTATTGCGTACAAAACAATTTTAGGAATATTATACCGGTACATCCATCACCTCTGTAGGGACGGCATATCAAGAAGAGATCCCAGAGCAGTCTAATATCGTTAGTAGCATAGTGCAACATCTTGTGGCATAATCTGGAAGGTTGGAGGTTTACATTTGTCTTTGTAAATTTTTCAAAACATTTCTTTTTGGGGGCATTTCGTGCGCACTCATTATCGGCGAAAGGTGATAAACTGATTAATATTCTAATAAACAAAGAAAAAAAATCTACAACAGACTTGTTAATCCCCGGCCCTTTGGTTATTCCTACACCCTTCTCGCCCACTCGTCATTCCTGGCTGTCCGTTTGAATTCTCATTATGTATGTATGTATCACATTTTTGCAATTACCTCAAAGCTTCCGGGATGATTCATTTCAGTTCAGTACTTTTGATTGGGTCCAAAGATTTCTTGAAAAACGACATAAGTTTAACGGTTAATAAGCAGGTTTCATTTGGGAAAAAATAAAATTCTTAATAGCCAACTTAGATCCGTTTTCAGTTTCTAATATATACTGTTTACGGTTTACGGAATACGGATTAATCGTACGATATTTACTAACTTCATCTACGGCCACATCTATAATTTGTCCAACTGCAAAAAATGTTTGCTAGTTAACTTAGTGCCGATCACAACTGATGGATCCAAAATTAGGTTTGACTAAGAATTGAGCACAGCAATGACACATAATGATAAATAGAATGGGTTTACTCTGTGGTATTGAATTGCGATTACACGTCATACTGCAATAAGTATAACAGTGACCGTTTCAAAAGTCGCATGCAGTGACAATAAGAATGTAAAATATGCAAAACGTCTCCTTCGAAAATAAAAATTGGTGTAATGACTTAAACAAATAAATATAGTCGTACAAGGTAGGAGCTGGGACTGGAGTCCCCACCCCCTTCATTCCGGAAGAAAGGTTATTATCTTGGGGGAAAATATACGCTATTTTATGGCAAGCATGCATTCAAAATACGGGCAAAGTGCTTCAGTCCCATCCTTTGGAAGCAATCTTGTAGCCATTGGGGAGATATATTACCTTAGTAGTGACATTTATTTACATTGTGATGTCAAAATGCATCTTTTTGTTCTGCTCCAATTTGATTGTTTCATAGTTTTTTTTTTTCTTTTTCATTACGAAACATCACATTTCTACAAAAGATTCACCTTTTTTCAAATTCAACAACGCATTTTCTGTCAATAAATGGATAACATCAATCAGTTTTTTAAGTATACGAATAACTTCATTTCGACCTAGTTTCTCTGAATGAAGATTTGTACGTACATACGTTATTTTTTCGCAAAAGTAAACCAGAAAACACTTTTATTACAGTTAAGTACCATGACCTAATTCAACAATGGTGCAGTGAATTAACTCAAAAGAAGAGATAATTGCTGTAATCAGTTTTGACATTCTTATGGTGTTATCCCCTTCAGCCTTTGTATGATAATTATTTTGTTTGCTTCCTCTTAGATTTATGTCATAGGCATGACTAAAGAAAGTTTTCGTTAAAGCCCGACGGCGTTGACAACATTAGACCTTTAAAAATATTCAGGTCGATTTTCGATCGTTTGTCTAAGATGGTGTGTAGTAGCCTACTGTTCTTTTCCACAAAACCAGAACGAAGCCACGCATGACAGACTTATGATGTTAGGGCTGAACGTTTGGTCAAGTACAGTTTGATATCCCTTCGGGGTCATAATTTTACATGCATGGTATTAATTTTAGGGTAGTTACCCCCTTCGGCCTTGCTTATGAAATCAAAAACATAAAAACATATAGGTGGATGAACTGTAAGTTCAGATACGCATGCGCGAGACAATTTTATGATCACATTGCAATTCATTGGTAATTTATAAACCCCTTTCTTAAGAAATATTTTCCCCTGGATATTAGAAGTGTCCCTTAACACTCATCTATTAAATGACTCGAGCTTTTCGTTTAATCTGAGAACTCTCTTGTTTAATATAAATGATATTGCATAATTGGTCCCTCAATTTTCCTTTAAATGTTAACCACGTGTAATAAAATTCGTAACTTTCTGGCCATTTTGTTTGAAGAATTAATGAAGAAATAAGGAATACTTGTACAAATTTGAATACGTATGTCTCATAATAGTCGACAGAGGGCGTCTCTAGTAACTATGCTCTCATTTACACATTTTGGAGGTAACCAACCACTAAGTGTTAAAAGCGCAATTAAAGATACAATGATGGCGGATTTTTAGATTTTGACTGTTTATCATTCTGATCCCCTTCTTTAGACACGTGATGAGAAAATAAATCTTGACTTCCATGAAATATTTTGTATTCTTTACAAAATGTAGCGAGGAGACTTGCTTGTTGGGTGAGTAACCTGGGGCGAAAGGGGCATAATGTTTGTTATCATATGATAATTATGGATACATTTTGAGGCGAACCAAGGTTTCTGACATCCTTATTCTAACCATGCAATCTTTTGATGATGAACCAAATTTAAAGGGAATATACAAGAACCACAATTTGATGAAAGACATACATGCGTCACCCAAAGTATATTTTCAGTGTGGGGGTATCAAAACTCTCAGATGGTGACTGCTATTTGATTGAAATCAAAGTATGAAAATTCTCACATTCCACACAATGCAGAGAGAGTGCTTGGATTATATATTATAGCCTTGTATGCTCCCCAGGACATGGCCTTAAGCAATAAAATTGGTTTGTGTCTGCACAAGAAGGAGCTTTAAACAGGTATGTGAGGAGCTAGAAGTTGCTTTAGTTGGGAGAATTGGAACTTGTTTGGATGACGAGAATTGCCCTTTAAGCAATATACCTGTGTGTGCTATGGTTCCGTAATTGTAAAAGAGTAAACTTTACTCATAAACGAGTGAAAATGGACTGAAATTTTACTCTGCTGGGAGTGTCACGTAACTATGACTGAGTGAAAATATCACTCGAGGGCCCGTGTAATGTCACTCAATAGCAGAGAGTGATCACTGTTGTCACTCTTTTAGAAAGATTTTCTATTTCTTTGACATTTTCATCATATGTTCATATTTTTTAACTTGTTAAGTTTAAGAAAGATTTACCTGGTAGGAATTATATCTATGATTTGCAATGGACGTGACACGTCATCAAAGAAACTTGAGAGGGAAATGTGGGGTAATAGCGGAGGCCATTGTTTTATTGAGACAGATTTTGCCCAACTTTCTATGTACTGGAAAGCCAGATTGAATTGAATATTGAAAGATTACAATTCAAAAGTAATTACTTGGTAGGTTAATATGATGTGTTAAAACAAACCAATGCCAGAGGAGGTAGGTAATGATGCCGCCCCTCCCTCTTACAGGTGAATCGATTACCAAGAGCAATGGTGTAATATATCAACCTTCCCCCGACCTGTGTCAGGCTGCAAGGACTGCTGGTTATGCGTAAATCCTGGGGGCGGGGAGAATGTAACCCCCACTTACTGGAGATGCTCCCACTTTTTTCACGTTTTCACACATTTTTTTCTTTAACAGCTCTTTATCCCCACCCCACATTTCAGGCAATTTTCTGACAGTAGCTTTTACCTTTCAAACAAAATACACACTGATACTTCCCATTCTGTAAACCCAATTACATTTAATACTACAAAATAAAATAATGTTACAACATAATGAAATAATATGCTGCAGCTGTTCAGGTGGCGCTGCTGTTGTTAAGTCGTGCTGATCTCCAAAGATCGACTCTTTGCAACTGTTTTATACCTTTAATCTTTTCCTTCTCTAACATTTCTCAACTCTTGTATACTCACAACTAGTTTTTGTCTTGATTAGTAGGCTCGATTCTGTGACTGAGTCATTTGTTACTATCATTGCCTCCTATTGAGTACTACTACACGCTGAGGCATACAGCCTGCACTGTCGAGTAGCCGTGAACCCCCGCACCACCACCACCCCTTACTTCCTTCAGCTGTGGATGGTGATGGTTTTAATGGCTTTGTTCCCTTGTTAGCATGAAACAGATCACATAATTCATGTTAAGAGCATTAAATTTTGGCGCCGGAAGGCTCAATAAAAACAACGGTCTCAATAGCCTTCGCTACTTTAATAGCGGAGGCCATTGTTTTTATTGAGACAGATTTTGCCCAAATTTCTTTGTATTGGAAAGCCAGATTGAATTGAATATTGAAAGATTACGATTTAAAAGTATTTTCCTTTCAACATTTCAATTCGTTACTATGGATTCAGCTTTTGCTTACATAATAGATCACTATTATGCTTGTTCACTTGTGCGCTCTAATAATACTGGTCGCTATTTCCAATTTTTCCTACAACGGAAATATTTTCTGACGATTTTAGTCCCTTCAAATAATTTCGGAGAAGGAAAGTCAACATTGTTAAGGAAATTTCTGGAAATTAATTGGGAATCTGAAGAGGTAAAATGTTCATTAATCGAGGGAAACAACAGCTTTCTTCCATACCCTGTCTTTTAATTTTCATGTACGGTCGGGTGACTTTTTATTTTCAAAAAAAAAAAAAAAAAAACCAATGCAATACTGAGCATGCAACAATTGATACTATTAATTCTAAGAAAAATCTAGACGGGTTTTACTTCTAGCTCAAAGCCTCTGAAAGATGGTGTGAAACAAAGATAAAAAGGCCAAACATTTGCGCCAACTGATTTCGTAATCACTGAATAAATATTGGGTGAGGTGCAAAAGTGCTCAAACGGCCTGCAATGCTCACTTCTGAGGGCCAAAAATGTTCTGAGCTACCAGATTTTCCCACCCAACTTTAATCACAGTTTAAGAAATGTATCTTCCAAGCAGGCAACAGACGGTCTGAAAGGAATAGATTCATAACCCCAAACAAATTTTACATGTACTAACATCAAAATTCATGGTAGGTGAAATCATTTTGATGACGTAAAAAAGGGGCATGTTCAAACGCCCGCCGAAAATGACGTGTAGTAATACTGTGATTGGTCGTGCAGTACGCCTGCGCAATTTCAATGTTTACGTTTTTGTGTTTTGAATCTATTGTATGCGTAGAGCATGTGATGTAACCATTCTGGTTCACTGCATACAATGAACTGTGCATGCGACTGTCTGTTGAAGCATTTTGAACATTATAACACTTTTTGCTTTGTAAACTGTACACTTTGCAATCTGTCGATATACGTAGACGGATGATGTACACTCGATCGTTTTCTACGCAATACAAAGTTACCGTTCTTTTGGAAATTAATGTTACTTGAAAGTGCCGTCTGATGTTCTACTACCGGAACCAATCCGAAACAACTGAAACCGAAGTCGTTTTGGGTGGTCTTGGTGATTTCGGACAGTCATGAAGCCGATACCATTTCGGTATCTGTTTTAACTCAACCCGAGAAAAACCTATAAAAGCGAAGGTTCAATAAGTGAGTTGAGTATTACACTTTCAGTACTTTCGGTGGGGTCACAAGGTCAGCTGTACCGTGACAACTTTCTCGCCTGTGTGCGCATGCGTGTGATATACTTGCCCGCCCGGCGGACGTATTTTATGCCTGCACTACATTATCTATACTTGTAATACCAATGACATGTGTACGTAGGTGTACATGATCGACAACTGCAGCGAAGATACGTGGTTCACTTCAGCTTTGACCCATCCCATGATGCATTGCGTGAAAACATTTCCCAACACGTCTATTGTTGTTAATTTAATGCCTCTTTTCCAGGGCACAACCGCCACCATTACTTGGCCAAAAATACAAAAACCGTATAGGTTATGGCCCCCAGTGTGCACTCTAATAAGAGTCCATTCAAATCTCCAGATTATTTCTAAGTATTTTGTTTCCTTGTGTTATTAACGATTAATATTATCAACTAATTCAGGTCCCTATATTTCGAGTCCATGAAAGCTGTTTCCAGATTTTTTGGTTCCGGGTGGTCTGAGAGCATCGTCGGTTTGGGCGGTTTGGCTAACCCCCAAATCGATGTCGGCTTTGTTTCAGGTGGTCTGAGTAGATGGTTTGTCGGTTTCGGGTGGTCCTGCATGATTGTGTCCAAACCTAGTAAGGTTGGACTGTTTAGACATAAAAAAAAAGTCCGACGCATGCACACATTCAGTTACTACCCAGGTGCGAGCATGTTGCGCATGCGCAGTCAAAGCTGAGGAGTAATTCGAACGAATTTTCCGGAGGCTAGGGATCTGTGTGTAACAGATATTCTCAAGCAAGGTGGGTCGTGGCTTTTCCAAAGACGAATTTAGCCTGCGTAGTGGCGTTCAAGTCTGGGCCTTTCTGGGACGGATCACACCAGGGAGTTGTTACGGATTGAGTACAAACACTTTCTAGGAGTGTACCCGGGGTAGGACAGACCAAATAGAGCCTGGAAATTAGAAACGTACTCACCAAAAACAAATCTTAAGTCCGCGCAAATAGTTACACTGGCTAAATCCGTGCTCAATAATCCCCTAGAGAAAAATTCCTGTTGAAACCTGTTGAATAAGTTTGAACAGGTTTTAAAAGGTTTGAACATGTACAAAGGGTAATTGGTTACAAGTATTAACAGGTTTTAATGGGTACCTGTTGAAACCTGTTAATTTCATTCACTCCAACAAGTAATTGGAGAATTGCCTGTTCATCCCTGTCAATGCCAGTTCAGACCTGCTGGAGTTTCAACAGGTGTCAACAGGAATTTTCTCCTGGGCCAGGCCAGGTCGATGTTCCAAAATAATAACAAAAGCGCGTTTTAACAAATATAAATTCTAATTGAAGATAGTAAATTGAATATAAACTTCCTAGCTTTCCTGTCCCGAACCACGTGGCTTTGACAAACGAAAAGTCGAAAGAAAGTTCTCCTTGAAGTGAAATATACGAGCAGTCCATCAGCGATGTGAAATAAAATTTGCTTACGCTGAGATGCGTAGACACTTCGGGGATGTCGGATAGGCTAATTAAAACTCTGTATAAATCCAAGGAAATTATATGAAAATCCAAAGTGGATGTAGGCTTGTGCCTAGTACGCGGTCGTTGGAGAGTCGAGAGCAAGTGTGTTATGAATCTTTGTGCGGCCGAAAACGTGGAGTAAGAATTCTCGGATGATAAATAATAAGTCCTTTGTTGGAAACAAAACCTGGGTTGCTTTGAAAACTTGGCCTGCTACCTTTTTCGAGAAGTCGGAAGAAGAGGGAGGGAGGTTCTCCACGTGTGAGTTCTGGAAGCAGCCGCTACAAGTTCTCCCTCCTTTGGCATTAAGTGGTTTACCGACAAATCCCGTTGGTCTCGGCCCAATCAAATTCTTTACCATTTCACAAATGATTCACAGGATGTGACGATAATTATGATGGTTGTTTTCGTCTGCTCCTCCGTCCTCAAATAGTTTGCGATGATTTTACACATTGCTATGATATTGCCAGTCGTCAAGAAGAAGAAAAAAATATTTTACGTCAGTTTACACTTTTGAAACGGGTTCAGTAAAAGTTCAAATATCTTGCTGATCATGGATCTATTCTTAATTTTAGGAACAATGCGGAACTTTTTAACTCTTTTGTAGAGAAAATGTACACCAGTGGCTTCACCGAAAAAGGCATGCAGTAGAATAATAAAGATGCACTAACAGTCATTTATATTAGAAAGATGACAAAGGATGAATAACAGGTTAAAGGGCAAAGGAGGGCTAAGGGCCCCATAAGATGCCCTGTACAAAACCCATTTACCAAGTAGCCTAAGCCTCCAAATAACCAACCAACACCTAACGAGCCCAGTAACAGCTTGATTCTACCACTGCCATGGAGCCAAAGGATCTAACTCTAATAAGGGAGGTTAAACAAATCTAGAAGAGGAATTAAAGGACCTGATAATGAAAATCTCCTCGAATGAAAAGGGAAAATGATTAAATTTTTCTCAATTGCGTCTTTATACCCCCGTCACACTGGACGAAGATCACGCTACGCTCTCGAATTTTCGGAAAAATCAACAAAACGTCGCGACAA
>WURT03177502.1:0-10327 GCA_009936505.3 Holothuria glaberrima | reverse complement strand
TGATAAACAAATCTCATAAATTTTATTGATACCAGTATCTAGCCGATAATGCTAATATCATCCGATACTGATAGTGGGTTTTTGACAATGAGAATACTGAATGTTTGGTAGTATGAAGGACAACTTCGAGCACAGGTTTTTGCAACATTTGGTTGTCAAAAATTCAGGTCATCTCGGACGACCGGACGACTGTTAAAATTACACACTGCTGATCGTCACGGATTTCCGTGATATAGTTTTCCGTGACATTTTGTCCTATTGTACTTGAACTTGGTAAGGTGCTCCAGGCCGTGACGTCGCACTACAGTACAGTATATTCAAACAATTACATCTACAGTATGTGCATATACGTATTGTATTTACATACATTCAGACATATCGTGATGTTAGTCCATTACAAAAATTACTGCAGAAACACTGGACAGAATTTTGAATTTTGATGAGTTTTTATTTTGTGATTGTTCTTCTTTTTTTGTCTTTCCGTACGTTTCAATGACTATGCTGTTTGAAAAATGAGCACTGCACACTTTTTTTGTAGTAGCCTAAGAAGCCTAGTGATGAGTACTGTGCTTAACGTTAGTAAAATTAAATACTGTACTTGACGTGATGGTCAGCCGTGATAAATTCAATGCCTCCGTCACGGCCAAGATCTCGTCAGGGATTTTAGTATACCCCTCAGGTGTAGCCTAGGTCCTAGCTTTGCTATAAAAAGAAAATCAATATTTACCTGTACCAGCGCTGTGCAGCTCATACAGGATGAAAAGGCACATAAATGCCGAAAAATAGGTACTATTACGAATAAGTAAGGGGGTGAACTGGTCTGCACTTGGGGTGAACTGTTAGGTCTTTGGGGGCAAAATGGTATCGCTTAGGGGCAAACTGGTTTTCAGGGGGTGAACTGGCAAGGAGGCGAAACCACTATAGTATAAACCTTTTGAAATACCACCTGCATACTAATTCTGCTAATTTTCTAGTTCTCAGTAAAGGAACGTGTACAGCCAGTCGCCGATTGTTCCCTAGCCTACACACAGTCCTTACTATGCCTAATTGAAAACCTGGGGTCTTTGACCTGCGTGGTCAAAATAAATTTTCTTCTTACAGCAAAACAAGGATCTAAAATCCTAATTTACTGACATAACTTTTCCATTTCATATCTTACACTAATATTGCAGTTGTTTTTCATCTCTTCACACCTCTGACAAGTTCCAAAAATTTGACATAAAATCATCAACTTTGCCACTTAGTTTAAATTTACTGTGGCGTTAGGAATATGTTGATATCAGAATACTGTGTGCGTAACATTAGGACCTCACACGAAAAATTTGATTACCATAGTTCCTACACATACACATAGCCACTGCCAATACTAACAATCTATCATGACATAAAAATGATGTTATTAGCATACTGAGTCAACAAAGTTTCCAAGTCACACAGTAAATTTTATGGCACAAAAAAGTTGCTGATTTCATTTCAAACTTTTGGCCCTTTCCAGATGATCTCAGTGATCAATAACAAAGGCAATACAGAATACAACAAGGAAAGTCATGGAAATAAATTCAGATTTTACATCCACAATCTGCTGCGAGAAGAAAGTCAGTTCTAACCATCATAAAGACAGCAGATCCCTGGCTATTTTGATAGGGCACTGTTAGGACTGTATAGTGAGCTCTAGGCGAACGACACACAGTTCTTTACTGTGGACTACTATTTCCCAACACCAAATAAGACCCCACCCATATGCCAACCCTTCAAAATGTTTGTTTGAAATTTGGAAAAACTGACCTATCCACATCATTGATCCTGTATACTCTAACTTGCATAGTCAAGAGTCAAGACAAAGAATGAGATCAGTTGTCCTTATTTCGCGAAACCGATATCAAGGTAGGCCTATATTGGCCTGGGCATTTATTCGAACATTCACAATGCACTCACTGCAGTACTAGGCTAGTAGAATTGAATATGAAACTATGATCATCAAACGAGTTGTAATTTATACTTACCTGATGAGAATCTCCCGAGGGTATAATGTAGGCCTGTAGAGGTTCTCCTACAACCTTCTTAGTTTTCATTAAATCCCTCAGTTTCTTGAGGATGGCAGTGGTATTTTTAGCAGACATACTGACTTCCGATGTTGAAATTGTTAGCCTGTAATAAGTAATACAAGAGCACTACTTGTATGGTATCATATAATTCTGTGTACGGTATACGCATTGTGTAAGGTATGATCATTCAGGGACCAGTGGCAAAACATTTTTCTGAGTAAATTTGGGGTCGTAGAGACCCCGAATCCTCCGTAATGACCCATATTTTGAGTAACAAAGAAAAATATCAACGGAGTGGTACATTTTAACGCAGCCTTCTGACAGTACTTGGTAGAAGTCTATTGAGTAACATACATAGAAACAGTTATAGAATTGAATAGGAATTTTGGCCGGCCGCAACTGTCTCTTTGAAAAAAAAAAAAAACACCATACGTTAGAATAATATACGACGCAACCCGTAGAGTCCGATGCTGAAGTCGGGGGAATATCAGACAAGCCCGTGTAACAATGTAGGGGAGGAATGGGAGAAGGAAGGGGGTGGGGTTCGAAGCTAGGGAAGGGGAGGGGAAGAGGGAGGGGAAGAGGGAGGGGTGGGGAGGTAAGGGATCGAAGGGAAGGGAAGGGAAATGGGCAAGGGGAACTTGAGGAGGAAGAGGAATGGGGAAGGGGAATCCCCTCAGTCTAGTATAATCTTCGCCCAAAGTAAATTTCAAGTTGCCATATTGGCTTAATGAACAACTTTTTTACTCGATAATATCATAAACTTTTCAGTCAAAAGTAAGTATTATTAATTAGCCAGTCTCTTATTTTTTAGTTTCTAGTATAGTATAGCCTATATACGCCTTTTTGTTATTTGACCACTTTGACTAAACCATACATTTTTGTCAAAACGGTCACGGTCATTTTCAATGAGTTTTTATCCTAGGCGAGTGTCCTTAGTCAATGATCTAGTCAAACGTAGTCTGCAAAGTTTGTCTGCAATACCGCCGTTTCATGGCATGACATTAGTAACTTGACAAAACGACAAGCTTTCGAAGCCATTTTCCCACATTGATAAAAACAGATAGGGTTACAAAAAAGTAGTTTCCAAATGGTTCTTTTCCAAGATGCAAACTTTTCAAGCATCATTTCAGTACAGTTTCGATTTTGTCAAGGCTTTCGAGTCGCAAGTTGCCAGATTTTTATTTTTGCTAGTCAACAACCCGTCAAGTTGATGACCTTTGTACTTTCGCGTTATGAATATTTATGAATCTTGCCTATGCATTAGTGCAAGTTCTGTTTTTACTAGTAAT
Organism: Holothuria glaberrima; assembly: GCA_009936505.3. NCBI lineage: Eukaryota > Metazoa > Echinodermata > Holothuroidea > Aspidochirotida > Holothuriidae > Holothuria > Holothuria glaberrima. The sequence goes on along the minus strand of WURT03177502.1, from coordinate 6,990 downwards.
TTTGAACAGAGAAAATTACATTTCACACAGAATAAAACTTCATATGGTCATTTTTGAGGTTATATTATATTTATTTATTGTATTTTTAGCAATTTTCATTCACTGTAATACAAAATAAAGTTATAATGCATTTGTACTAGAAGTAACATTTTTTAAAATAGGCGGTCTTTATTCTACTTTTACATAACGTTCAGATTTTTAAGTATGTATTATATATACCGTTTGAACGCTGTCCGTCGTTTAGACCTTACTTCTAAGGATCATTTCTATAGTACATGCGTTTACACGCATTTTTAGAAATGTCTGAGGATGATTCCACGATGACGAGTCACAATGTTTCTCTCTGAGCGTGAAGCGGACTTCGAGACGAGTGTATTCTCGGATCGTAGTCATTGATGACCGTTCCTCTACCCCTCGGGGTCAAGGAGGAGAGAAGCATATTCAGAGTGGTACAAAGGTCTCCTATAATACACATGTAAAGAAATACTCAGCAATATGTCGCCCAAGGGACACGGAAGCAGCAGGAAAAGGCTTATTAAGATTACTGTAGTCAAAGGGCAGGGGGAGGGGGTGAATTACGTACGTGGGGATAACGAAATGACCTCCATACGTCAGTATTTACTGTCTCACTTGTGTAGCATTACATTTCGGGTTCGATGACACTCGCAACTTATGAAGTCAAGCTTACCATGGTGTAAGTTTCATCACGTTATCTCAAACAGATGTAAGGGGAAAACTTGTGTCAACTGTTTTTGAATATCAATCTCAATATCTGAGGTCACAAGGCGAAATAACTAAAGGCCTGGTGAAAAAGAAATCTCAAGATGGGAGACACGAAGTAAAGTGGTACAATGAGAACGTAATTTCCCCCTTTTTTGTTCGGAGGGGGGGGGGGAACAAAGGAGGCACAACAGTTCGATGGGGGCACAGCTAGATAGTGACCGATGCAGTATGTTGTGTGATCGCCGGCCTGGAGGATGGGTATAAGGGGTGGGGTTTCCCCCTCCCTTTGAAAATTTTTGTAAAATTAGGTGTCCTTTCATGCAATCTGGTGCCACATACGCTACCTTTTGAAGTAAAATTTTGGTTAAAAAATTTACGAATTTTTAGGAACTTAAAAAATACCCATGGATTGAGAAATTCTCGTGAAAGTGAAAAACGTGCATGTGTATTGCCGAATCAACGAAGTTCGTTCGTCAATTATGGAATTTACGATTAACGAGAAATTCTCATGACCCACGAACTGAGTGATTGGAGTCATACGGCACTTAAGTGAGCAAAGAATTTTGTTTCATATATTTCTCTTTCAAAATTAATTGAAATTTTTTCTCGAAGAAGAAAATACAGAACAGTCTCATTGAAATTTGCTGGCAAGGAGCTTGCACCACTATTCGCAACGCAAGCGGCAGGCATTCCACGGCACGTATGAAACAGCACCATTCACTGTTTCGATCAATGAGTCATCTAGTCCGCGAGGGGGGACGTATTACCGAAACATTTTATCAAGGCGTATATTCACACTTTTGTGGCGGCGAGGGTTATGGATGGATTACCAGGACCGATGCTCAGCCTCCGACACATCTGTGAACACCGTTTTTCGAAAAGAAAAAAAAACTACATATTGCTGCCTTTTCTTGTCATAAGAAGAATCAAATCATATGAAACCTGGTAGTTGAATACTCTGACTATACAGAACTTATAGTAGATCTACATTTTTTTTGAAAATCTCAAATCTAAGTTGGGTGCACACGGGGGGACAAGGTTTTCCAGGGGGAACGTGTCCCCTGTACCCCCTTGGCGACGCCACTGGGGAAAATGCAGTCACCACAATTTTGATTAGTGTAGTAGTCAACCCTATTTCAAGAATGGTTCTTGAGAATCATGTGCCAATGTCTTACTCACTAAATGGTGAAATTTACAAGGAGCAGCTCCTTGATTTACCTTGGATATGAAATATTTGAGCCCTGAAATATCATGAAAGATACTTGGAAGAGAAATAAGAGTAAATTGATGAGATTTAATTATTGGTTCAAAATAAGTTTGGGGCGACTACTTATGCCCTTTAAAATTAAATACAATCATAACAAGTAATCGTTACTCCATAGGGACAAGGAGGGCAAACAGGCAAAGCGACCGTGGCATTTGGATAAAGTGAGATGGCTCAAATTATGCACATTATCAAGTTCAAAGTTTTATATTTCATGGTTAGGGCACTTCAACTCACAGACGGAGGATCCTACACCAATTTGATCGTGGATGAAGACCAGCAAACTTCAACACCTGCTGAAATATTTTTTCTTAAAGGGGGAAGGGGAATGCCCCTAACTCAGAACGGTAATAGATCATCACGTACGATCAAAAGTTACGTTTTGCCCGAATTTTGAACCGAGTTGCGAGACTGAATGTTTTAACCGTCGTTTCCGGGTACAGTAGTTTTTTGGGAGGCATTTCGTACCAAAATTTTCTCGCGCTCCGCGCCAGCCCATGGGTGCACTGACAGCATACTTGCCAACTCTACCGATACCGTAAGGGGACAAATTGTAGGCATACCATATCAGGCACACATGGTATCTAGTGGTTGGCCTATGTACAAAACCAACACCTTGCACTTGTTTGAAGCTGTTATGTGATTCTGATTCTTGTAGAATGATAAATTATTTGCCAGCAATATGTATGTTTTTGATTTCTATATGGTTATTCCTGCAAAATAGTTCATAAAATACATAATAATATGTCTCCTTATGTATACAAAATACCGTATAAATTACCAAATCACATATTTTCACATTAAAAACCAAAATATTTCACACCGTGGGAAGTGGGAGTCCCGCCTCCCCTCCCCTCCCACACCCTCCCTAGCGCGCTTCGCTCCCTCGAGAAAACTTCCACTTCACCCCCCCCCCTTGACAAATTCCTGTCTACGCGCCTGGCTTAACATGTTCTTTTTGAAGATTGGAGACCATACTTTGCAATCCTTTTTGGGGGCACTCTCCCCCAGTCCCCCTATGGCGAAAAGCTAATTGTTAGCACCTCTGGGATTGTTCTCCAATAACTCTACAAAAAAACTCGTCAACAGTATAGCGTCCAAACCGAGGAGGGAACAATTTAGTAAAGTATGAGAATTACTCAACATATGATCAGTTTGGACATGTAGAAAACTATTTTCTAGGCCAACTTTAAAGAAAAAAACTTGCTAGGGGATACTCCCACTCCTCAGACCCCTCCTCAGGACGGCACTGCCACACTAGGTTACAAAGGAACTTTGGTTCCCAGGGTGCAAGGTATCGCAAATATGCATATACATAGGTTACAACGACTATCTGTGTCATCGTCTGTGGCCCCAGTCATCAAACCTAGCGGCATTTTAAACATTTTAACAAGGGGACCCACCCCTATGTCAGGACTACTGACCCAATTTGGTGTCAAGATTACTCCTGCATCCCACACTCTTGGAAAGAGCAGTAGCTCAGATTTGGAACTAAAAGCTCCCACAAGCTAAAATCCATGTTTTGCACACGTCATACCCTACCTTTCGAGAGTATAGTTTCCCTAAAATGTCTGCTCAAAGTCTCAATACCCTACCCAGTTCTCCCCCCCCCCCCGAAATCTTGGAATCAGGTGCATAGCGATATTTGGTCGGGAGGGGTGAAAAACAAAGCTATTGCAGTGGGTGAGCAGGAAATGCACGAATAACAAAACATTTTAAAAATAGTTTGGTGATATTTTACTACAATACGACAATTCAAAGATTATTCATTTCTGAAAATAGCAACATTGGTGCAAACCTGGACTTCGACGAGGCTGGTCAATTACCGGTTCCAACGATTTTTTTGTTCGTACCAATTAAGAACAAATAATTTGGCTCATATGGCATGCACTGCTTAGTAGCTTACTACGCAATCACGGACTTATAACACAATCACGAACTTATCATGCATATGTTGAAAACCATTTGCAAACAATGTCTATAGCTCATATGAGCTCTGTAGTCACCAGGCTCGAAGCCAGGCGGGGGAATGGGGCCATGCCCCCCGTTCGGACTACTTTGCCCCACATGGAAAATAGAACAAAAATAAAAGTTTACTACCTATATGAACTTTGGCCCCGGTATGACTCCAGGCAATTTTTACCAAAAATGATCCCAAAGGGCGTTAAATAATGAACGTTCTTTGATTTTTGTAACATCCCCCCTTCAAATTCCGCACTACGCGCGCTATCGCCTTCAGTTACATTTGGTTTTACAACCTTTTCAGATATGCTCAGGCTTTATAAAGGTAAAGGTTACACAGTTATGCAATTGTACTTCCGTGTAGACTGATAGACGTGATCCTGGGGAAACACAAAATTGAATCGATTAGAAGTTCTATCCTCCTTTTCTTACCATTTGGAAGATTCTTAATTCAGACTCACAATCATGGAAAACATATTTCGTAAGAAACGTTTAGTGGCTCAATGTTGAGTCCAGGGGTGATGGAAGTGAAATCTTCCCCTGATCAGTCTCCCGGCGTCTTGACACTCATCGACCCAAGTACATTTTTGGTTGGAAGAAAGCAAATTCTCAATTGGTTCAAGGTTTTTGATTGACATCAAAGCAGATGCAAAGCAGCTCACATGACACAGCATGCACAGGGAGTGTGTTCTGATTTCATATTATGGCCTTGCATGCACACCAGGTTTTCACCTTGAGCAATGGACTAGGTTTGTGTTTGCTCAAAGTGAGGGGCTCATGACAATTTTGGGAGGGGCTAAAAGTAATAGCTGGGAAAAGAGGAACTCTCTTGTATAAGGGGGGGGGGGACAGATTCTTCCATCTGTCCAAAGAACCCAAAAATTCTTACTTTCCTTAATATGAACCAATTATCGTTAATTTTTTTCAAAAAATCCCAAACTTTTCCTCGCTTCGCGCTCCCAAAATTTGCGTGCGGTATCCTCTGGGCAACCTGTCGCTTCTGGCGGCCGACTTTTGGTTGCAAGACTCCCAAATAGCCCGCATGACATATACCCCTTGCTATGTCTGCATGCAGATTTTACCATGGTAAATAATTTTCCTGCAAATTTTCGGCTTGGTGTCACCAATGAACATTACCAGCATAACAATCCCAGGAAACTATTCCAGCCAACTGACCAAAGCGAGGTGAAGGATCATTGTCAGATGCCGGGCATCCAGGGTCGTAGCGAGCGGGGTGTGGGGGCGTCACACCCCTCTGTATTTGGTCGCTGTCGGCAAATTTTCGGACTGTCGGCAATAAGGGGAGAGGGGAAGGGAAAGAAGAGGAAAAGAGAAGAGGAGGAAAGGAAGAGAAGAAAGGAAAGGCAAGGGGAGGGAAGAGAATGAAAGGGAAGACGCAGAATGGAAAAAAGAAGAAAGAGAGAACGGGAGCGCGCGGCCAGTCTTTTATCGGCTATTTCGATTTTCGTCTCTTCATCTAATTGGCCCATTCAAGTTGAAGGTCCGTCAGCAAATTGATCATGCATGTGACGGCCGTATCATCGGGCTGTCGGTGTAACTGGACGAGTGACCGAGTTAGTCGCAACTCGTTGAAAGAAAAGGAATAAAAGGTTTTCGTAAAGGTGGGCTATTTCGCGTCATATGACATTTTTGAAAACCCGCTTTCTAAACATTATTCCTCCCTTTTATCATCACCATGGGATCAGCAGCACCCGATTACCCATGGAGAGTATATGCTTAGCCCGTTTTCTAAACCCTATCCTTGATTTCAAACCATAGGCGTAGGAAGCGGGGGGGGGGGCTGTGGGGTGGAACTATGCTTCTGCCCCCTAGATCCATGGACGAAAACCCCTGTTTTGTTTCTTCTGTATAAATTTCAAAAATTTGAGGTAATTTACCTTAAAATTTGTCCAAAATGATGCACCAGAGAAAGTGATCATTTTGTTAATGCCAAATAAACATGCACGGTGTTGAAAAGCGACCGCGTTTATCCCTGCGCTGATATATCATGTGCTTTGTTTGGACAAAGTACATTATCGCCAGACCTTGAATCTGTTTTTCTTGAACCATTGCATGCACACGGCATTTCAACGGTTTGCGCCCTTCGTAATCAATTACTTGGGGACCGAGAAAAGGCAATTTAATTTCAAATTTTCTCCATGATGCTTCCATAAGATGAAACGAAATCTTCAGGATATATATCTAACGCCTTTTTGAAGCAACTGAGATCACTGTTAATTTTCATTTTCCTTTCTATCTTGTTATTAGGGGTATTTCCATCCAACCCAGAATTGTCAGTTTTAGATTCAAAATCCCCCATCCCCAAAAACATCGTTTTTATTGATTATCCCAGATTACTGTTTGTGCATGAACAACATGTGGATGACTGTGCAAAGTTCAGAAAAAATATCAAAACACGTTCCACATTCTCTACAACCGAGAACATGCACGCAATGGAAAGGCAGGGCCGTAACAAGCGGGGGGTGTGGGGGTGTCACCCCCCAATATTTGGTCGCCGTAGGCAAATTTTCGGTCTGTCGGCAAGTAGGGGAGAGGGAAAGGAAAAGAAGAGAGGAGGAAAAGAAGAGGGAAGAAGGGAAAGAAAGGGGGAAGGAAGGACGTGAAAGGGAAAAAAGAGAAAGAGAGAACGGGAACGCGCGGCAAGTCTGTTATCGGCCATTTCGATTTTCGGCCCTTCATCTAATTGGCCCATTCAAGTTGAAGGCCCGTCGGCAAATTCACCATGCCTGTGACGGCCGTATCAACGACTGTCGGTGTAACGAGTGACCGAGTTCCTCCTCAAATCGGGGAAAGAAAGGGAATTTAAGGGTTCCGAATTACCGCGTTATTTCGGGTCATATGACCAATGTTTTAGCCGGCCCTGTTTGTGCGACAAACGTCACATTAACGGCGACAAAAAAATCTGACGAGCAAATTCTACGCGGGTGTAAAATTTGACAGAACCAGCCTCACCAGAATAATTTTGCCAGTTCCTTGCTGTCAGCATATCATATTTGTCTGCTTTAATTGCTACAGAACTT
>WURT03177491.1:0-10327 GCA_009936505.3 Holothuria glaberrima | reverse complement strand
TATACCAAATATGAAAAGTGTCGGTCATTGCTAACTTGAGATATCGTGTTTACAAGCTAGGCGTCACATACACACACGACATCACAATCGCATAGATTCCTTGCCTGCCTTCGGCAAGGAATCAATGAAGATTCACCAAGTTCACTTATCAGCAGGGATTTCACCAGAAACAAAAAAAAAAAAAAAAAAATAAAGGGGGGGAGGGACTGATTACTGCTTAACCCCTGATCCAAACTGATGCTGACCTTGGACAAATTTATGGGTTCTGGAGGACAAAAACGTGCTTCAAGGCACCAATAAGGTGCAATTTGAAGGGTTTTAAGGCCATTTATTTAAGTTCAAACATTGCTGCAAAAGTGTCCTCTTCTCAAGAAGGAAACCAAGATATTGACTATTTTTTTGTTTTTATGGAAATGAAAAGGGGTAGGGGTTCAGCATCCTTCTGGAAAGGGGGCCGAATCCCCCTCCCCCCCCTCGAGGGAAACCCTGGCAAGGCTATACAATCAGATCCTGGGGAAGGTATACTTGTACGGCTGCTAAGGCCACGCCCTTCCAACCTCATGTCCTGTTCATCCTTTGATCATTTTAGGCGGATTAAATTGAATGTGCCATCAATCTGCAAGGTGTCTACTTATTTTTTTTTTTTTTACAGTTTTTTCCTTTAATATTTTTTCATTTGGTCTTGCCCATGGGCTACTAAGATCTCTAGGCTATAGCCTCTAGACTGGGAGTTTTCAATTTTTTTTTTTTTTTTGGCTACAAGCCAAATTTTGTTTGCTTTATACTGATCAATGGTACGTAGTAGCATCAAGCAGTACAAACCCAAGATTTGAAACAAGGGACTCATTCTTTAGGATGAAACCCATACAAATGATCTACAAGTCTCTAAAGGATTCTCCATGTGGTTGGTGTTCCTTTTATATGGGATCAAAGCTGACCTCAGCCCTACCAAGGTTGGGGTTGAGGTGAGAAAATTGGACATTACAAACACATTAGATAGCACGAAAATGCCCTCTTCTTGTACAACACAAATTTGCCATCATAGAACCTCCTTTTTCCATGAATGTTTCACCAGTATTGGGAGAAAATGTGGCATCCCAACCACCCCAAACTGTAGAAAATTGCACTATCAACAACACAAATTTGTCATTAGAACTCTGCATTTACCTAGTCTCAGTAAAGGAATGTGTGGGGTCATTCACCAGTACAGCTAGAAACACAATCTTTATTAAAGTGATGTATAGGAATAGTGCAGTGATCAGATGTGTGGGTGTTGCTCAAACTTTTCTTTCTTCTCACAGCAAATTTTGGACCTTAAATCCATAGGCGTAGAAAGCGGGGAAGGGGGAGCCTAAAGCCCCCTAGTCCAAAATGTAGTTGGGCAGAACTATGCACCCAACCTTCCCCCCATAGATCCAAGGACCAAAACCCCTTATTTGTCTCTTCTGTAAGAAATGTAAAAAAATTGTAGTAATTTACCTTAAAATTTGTCCAAAATGATGGACCCAATTGTAGGCTATTTAAGAACCCTCAAATATCCAAAAATTCAAAACAAGGCTCAGCGCCCCCTCCCAGTCTCGACCACCTTCCTTCTCCTATGCTTAAATCTATAAATTTACTGCCATGACCTCTGTTCTCCAAAACCTACAGGAGTATTGGGGATGTTTTTGATCAAATTATACAATCTTTAACTTTTTCGCACAGTGTGAATTTATTATGCAGCTAACAAACTTTGTTTACATCAAGATGCAAATAAGCCACATTGCTACAACATTATGGAATGTTTGCACTTTAGGTAACTTGCCATATGGATATACAGAAATTACACAGAGATCAAAACTTTTGTGTGACAGCACAATGTTATCAACAACTCTTTCCATAGAAAACAATAACTTTTACAAACTGACAAAGTTGATGATTTTGTTTAAAAGTTTCCGACCTTTAAAATAATGATCAAAAACAATTGTATACCTGTTGGAAAGGAAGTTTGGTAGCAAATTAGGACTTCAGGTTTTAACTTTGCTACAAGATGATCATCAGTTTGAACCAGCACAGTGCTGGTATAAAGGCCTGTATACACGAGCAACATTTGTAAAACATTCTCAAAACACTTCAATTGCAACAAACCCAAAACATGCTTACTTTCGGTTTGTTGCACAGTGTAGACAGGGTAACAACAATTTGAAAACATTTTGAAAATGTTTTGAAAAGAATTGAAAGGGCATTTCTTCTGCAACATTTTCAAAACATGCTGTATACCCTGTCTACACTGTGCAACAAACCGAAAACAAGCATGTTTTTTGGATTTGTTGCCTGTGGATGTTTTGGAAGTGTTTTGTAAATGTTACTCGTGTAGACAGGCCTTAAGACTTCTGATTTTCAAGGTCAAAGTAAGAACTTTGTTTAAAGATCAGAAGCAGTCCCCCCAAACTTATTTTGAAATGTTCAATAGCTACATGTGGCAAATTTCTTCTTATTTGTCTTCTAGTATCTTTCATGATATTTTAAGACAAACGTATTGCATATTCAAGGTAAACCAAGCAGTTGCTCCTCGTAAATTTTACAATTGATTGAGAAATCTACTGTCACATGATTCTCAAGAGCCATCCGGGAAATGGGATAGTTTACTAAACAAATCTTAATTGGGGGTACTACACTCTCCCTTCAAGGAACTTTTCCCTTTTCGTGACCAGTGTTATACTGTACACATGCCCACACTGAAGACTAGCATATACCTTGTGTGAGTTGCCAGTATGAGAGAAAAAATAGGCATTCCTACTTAGTACTGCTCAACTGTTAGGTTGGGGGAAATTCCACTAATGCAAAGAATTTGACACTACATTTTGCACCCACCATGGGTGGATCACCTTCTTTTTCCAAGAACTAAAGAAGTGGAACAATAGATGTGTTGCAAAATTGGATTTTGCTGTACCATGTAGTACCACAGATCATGTCCACTGTCATTTTTGACATATACAGTACAAAGGCTTGTAACAACTGTTTTCTTGGCTTGAACCACAATTTATTGTCACACTCTCCAACCTTTTCAAAGTTCATTGGGCTAAAGAGATTTAAACCGAAGTGTCCAAACTAGCTTATTTATCTGAGGGATTGTCAAAGCCATCAGTATTGGCCTATTACAGACTTGCCAACCTTCAAAATGGCAAACCTTGAGGTTCTCACCAGAAAACTTAGAAATCACATCTTGAATCTGGAGATTAATATAAACAAGTCTCATACCTTATTTTGAAAAGCATTTTCTAAACCAGGAAGATTTCATACCTGCCAACTCTACCAATTTGGGCGGTAGAATACCGCTTTTTAGAGCTTTGAACCAGCTACCAATTTTTGGCAAACCTGCCATAGAATTTATTGAAAGTATAATTTAAGGTACACTTTGCTGTTTAAGCGTGCATGTTTTGCATAATTCACCCAAAAACAGCTTAGAAAATGTTGACAAAAATACAATTCATCGATCGAGCTTGAGCTGGGAGATATGGATCGATCGAAACCCTGCGCATACGTCCCTACGTACGTGTCTACTGTGTTCTGCAGTATAATGTTCAGTACAGCACAAACACGAATGGCAATATGGGCGTTTTTGATCTCTTTATGTTTATTCCTACAAAATAGTCCATAAAAAACATAGTAAGATGTCTCTTTTTGCATACAAAATACTGTATAAAGTATGCACCAAATCACATATTTTCACATTGAAAAAAAAAAGCTTCACATCCTTGAAGGGGTACAACCCTCTCCCCCTCGCGAGCAAGCTTGCTCAGTCGCTTTGCTCCCTTGCAAAATCTACCACTTTGCCACTTTCAAATGTTGGTAAGTATGAGATTTTAGATTTTTTTTTTGTTTCAACCTCTTGATAAAGTTAAGATGCCACCTACAAAGCCAACTGTTTGAAAAAAAATTAGTCACTTTTTTGACAATGATTTATCTCTGATGGACCAATTGAAGTGTACTGATCTTGGTCTAAGCTGGAATCTCATCTGGCATTGCCTTAAAGTGATTTTCACCTTGTGATCCATGAGACAATGCCCCAGGACTGGGAGACTCATGGTGAAACCATGAGAGTTTGCAAATCTGCTATTACAACTTTTAAAGCAAACGCATGTTTTGATTAGCAACCCCTTCTGACACACCTCTGGCTTATAGGTTTAGCCTATAGGCCTATGGTCATTTTTAGAGCCCTGTCAGTATCCCAGAAGATTGAAAAAGAAGTCTAACATTATAACTCAGTCACAGAGGTTTTTTTTGTCCTAGCCTTACTTTATGCCTTGCCTAAATATTAAAGGCCTAGCCTAGGCTAGGCCTGGGCTATGTGTTACATATTAAGTAATCATGAGTCGATCACTGCATTCTAAATGCCAGTACAGCGTGCAGGGCCGGTGTGATTCCAACACAAACACGGCCCAGCCACAATGTATATTCTTCAAACAACATCAAAAAGATGTATTTGCCTTATCATTTTTAAGTTCAAAGCAAAAACATGACTCATGGCCAAATTCCCAAGTTTCAGAATAAGAATGAGGCCGAACTAGAAATTTGTGAACATTACCAAAAATGATGACCAAAATGTCTTTCATGAAGCTTTCAGTCAAAATTTTCATAGAAAAGACATTCTCTTTGTTTATTAACATTAAAATTCTTAAATGAAGTGTTAAATAGTATTTTATCTGCTCGTTTTCTATAGTGATTGACTCAAGATTCCTTCATAAACATTGTGTTGTATACTGTCACCTACTTTCAAAATTCATTTTTAACGGATTACTCAATCCAAAAAACACCAAAATACAGCACAATGTGGAAGACTCATCAGAAAATATTACTGCGAAGTTTTATTTATTTTAGGGCTGCTATTATATTTTTATTGTCACTTTAGTCATTAAGTGATTGACTCATGATTACCCCAGTATACAGTACAGTAGCCAGGCCTAGGCTATTATTTATGGTAGAATCTAATTGTTACTGGACTCTTTAGGTGTTGGTTGGTTGTTTGCTTTTGGTATAGCTGAGGGGTTTTGGACTACAAGACATCTTATGGGCTTTTAGCCCTCCTTTGCCCTTTAACCTGTTAGGCCCTATGTTATATTATTAGGCCTATTAGCCAGCCTACTAGTACAGTACAAACCTACGAAATAGTAACGTTCAGTCGGCCTACGTTAGGGACATTGTGTAGGATAATAGGCCTACTCTATGGTTAGGGACAACATACCGTATGAAGATGGTGTAACGTTAATTTAGACGTTTATAGGATATGTTACACGTGAAGAAGTTTCTAGTGGCCTCGGGAGGCACAGCTCTTGGAAAGGATTTACAAGAAGAAATGGCTCTAATCTAAAATTTAGAATTACCAAATATGTGAACACTTTCACAAAGTCTAGGCCCGATTGCTATACCGCACTCTTCGTACGTCGCGAAATAGGTATTTGTACATTATAGTTGGATGTACTTTATTTCTCTACCGCGTACGCGTATACGGCAATGGAAACGAGGGCGCTCGTCAAGCTTTTGGTTGACATGACAATGATAAATATTCATGAAGTTTGAACCGCGGGAAGTATATGTGGCGCTAAATAGAAGGTATTTGGGTCAGCTGTTCATCCACAGTGTCTACGCAAAAAGCCAAGGCTTTGAAAATGAACCCGTGGACACTACAGTACCGTCGTAACTGCATATAACCATGTAACTTTAGTCCATGCATTGTGTGTTAACAGCAACACTATACATTGCCTGTATTTTGTGGGGCTCAAAGCCTACCCTTTGAACTGAAAGACTTGATTTGCACCTGCAAGAGCCATGTCAGAAGAAAATACAGAAGTTGTTAGGCCATCATACTCGCCAGATGAATTACCAGAATATTTACCTGTCTACTACAAACGATTATTTCCGTACGGACTTTACTACAGGTGGCTCAATTATGGCGGTGGTATAAACTTCATGCTTCTTTTACTTTATTAGGCTAGGCTAAATGTATACTTTGTCCATTCAACTGAGTTTAAATTAAAATACAGTGTAGGCCTACCTGTGGTAGCCTCTCAAAGTCAAAGTCCAATAGCATACTTGCCAACTCTACCGATTTGGGCGGTAGAATAGCGTACGGCTTTTTAGAGATATCAAACAGGCTACCGATTTTTTTACTCTAGCCTAATCTACCGATTTTTGGCTAACCTGCAATAGAATTTATTAAAAGTATGATTTAAGACACAGTTTGCTGTTTAGTGTGCATAATTCACCCGAAAACAGCTCAGGAAATTTTGATAAAAATATGATTCATCAATCGAGCTTGAGCTTGGAGATATGGATCGATCAAAACCCCCCCCCCCCACGTACATATGTGTACCCTGTGTTCTGCAGTATAGGCCTATGGCACAAGCGTGCATGAGTAACTTAGACTGTACTGTACTCAATTGTTTATATCTTTTACGATCAGAGGGACTAGAATGATGAATTATTTGCCAGCAATATGTGTGTATTTGATTTCTATATGATTATTCCTGCAAAATAGTCCATGAAATACATAATAATATGTCTCCTTAGGCATACAAAATACCATATAAACTATGCACTAAATCTTATAAATTTTCACATTAAAAAACAAAGCTGCACACTGTGGGAGGGGGTGTCCCCCTCCACACCCTCCCTCGATCACATGCAAACGCACTCAGGCTTGGTCACTTTGCTTCCTCGCAAAATCTGCCGCTTTGCCACTTTCAAATGTTGGCCAGTATACGATAGTATAGGGTAAACTGGGGTAAAAACGCCTGGTTTGGAGGTTTTTCTTATATCTCTGTACTCCTTGCAGACTTTAGGAAACAAAAGTGTGGCTTTGACATGCAATACATGTCTCCTTTATAATTTGCTTATATAACATCATGGTTATGAAATCAATCAGAAACAGTGCAGCTTTGTTTTTTCAATCAGGTCTCGGGGTAAAAACGCCCACCCCTATCTTTTAAAAAATGATGACTATTCTAAAGGTTCCCCTGTCATAAAGTTATCATTTTTTGATGTAATTTTGAGGAATGCAACCTCAACTACCATATTCATGTCAAGTAGAGCTGGTGGACTATGTATATTAAAGGTCTGTAGACATGTAAATGTGATGCTTGCGTGTTTGGTGTAGAAAGCATTGAAAATGATAAAAATAGCCAAAATTCCCATTAACATCCATCAGATATTGACCATTTTATAAGACAATTACTTTTTTTCACCTACATCATGAACATGAGCTTCTTATGCAAATTTGTGAACTACGGAGAGGGACCTGTCAACTGGGTGTAATTTATCCTTTGTTAGTGAGTCTTTCCTGAGAGGGTAATACATAGGCCTAATTGGCGCTTGCTATGCTACTGGCAACTTCGTTCACAGGTTTGTCTCAGAACACGCGGCAGTCAGAGCGTGCTTTTTGGAAAGAAGGTAGCAGATGCCATACTCATTGCACAACAGTAGGTAGACCCCTCCGCGTGATGCATTTTGTGGTCGCTACAAGTGAAGTACAGTACAACTTGCAAATGAGGGAGGTTGTTACGGGGAATCATTAGTGAAGAAATACGGAACAGGATACTGTTATTTTTATTTACGGCCTTGGCATATTACTCAGTTGGGCCTATAATATGACTATTAAAGCTTTCAAAATACTAACTTGCAAAGCAAAATTAGGGAAACCCGTCAGATCATGTAAGAAATACATGAAATCCGGACATTGTGGGCAATTTTACAAATCCACCCAGATGCCAGCGCGAATGCGAACCAGTTAAAAGAGGAGATGTGCGGGTAAAACCGGACATCTGGTAACCCTATAGCCTACTGTATGTCCTAGTCAAGTAGCAAAATTAGGGAAAACTGTCAGATCATGTGAGAAATACATGAAATCCAGACATGGGCAATTTTACAAATCCGCCCGAACAGCACGAACCAGTAAAAAGAGGATGTGTGCCAGTAAAACTGGATGTCTGGTAACCGCTACCCTCATGGGCTCATATGCCAACTGAATGATGACTGTAGTTTTCAAGGGCACCTTGGCAGCAGGCATAAAATTTAGACTAGTACTAGGCTGTGAAGTGCTACACAAGTTCCCATGCATATTAACATCCTTCAGATTTAGTTTATATGAAGGCAAGCATAAAAAGGTCCCTAGGTTGCTCGTAGTTAAGACAAAAAGAGCACTCTGCGACACTCAAAAGGGCATTGAACCTGAGTGAAATATTATTCCTGTGAAAATGAGGTGAAATTCCTTTCAGTCCAATATTTTCCCTCCAAGGTGTAAGAATTATCTCCTTTTCCACTTTGTTGCCAGAAGGTCGAGTGTTTGAATCCTAGCAGGGTCATATCAAAGCAGGGTCATAGCCTTCAGGGGGCAAGGGGGGCAGCTGTCCCCCCTGAGATTTCCAAACCCTAAGTGAAAAATGGCCCACTTGAAAAAAAAAAATGCTGAAAATCCCAAAAACTTCATTATCCTGATGACGTTTTAAGGCGCTTAGAGCCATGGGAAATCATATGAAAAGGTTCATTTTCCCGGGGAGGTCCCCAGACCACCACCACAGATGGGAGTTTATGGGGGTAACTCACACTGACGAATGATCCTCCGTCCTCATTTATGATACGTAAATACATATATGGCTGAAGTCAGTATTGATCTTAAGATAAATGTTGTTTCTCACACTGTGCCACAGCATGCTAGTAAATAATAGCACATGATTACCTTGCTAAAATTGATCTTGCATAATAATTTTGTATCCTCTTTTGTCCTACAGATTGATTTTACTGAATGCATTTTTCAAGTTTAATTTTTCTTCTTGAAATATTGTTTTCCAAAGCATGAAGTCTCATAAATGTTAAAATGCAACTTTGGAGGTCTAGAAAGTGCCATTTTTGACAAAACCAGACCTAGCCTATAAACCACTCACCAACTGATGGTGGCCTTCAAGTAGCGCTCTAAGAAGACATAAGATACGCAACAATACTTCGGCTGTGGCATTGCACTGTGTCATGCCATAGCCAAAAACCCTTAATAATGAGAATTTCTAAAAATAAAATCATTTCAAAGCTTTGTCAAAGATAGTGCCATTTTGTGTCCAAGAAACCTTACAAAGGCAAAATTTTCTCAAAGGGGAGGGGCCTTAGACAACACCCCTTCTTTGGCACTCGGCCAAAAAGAAAATAAAAAAGGCACTTGAAATTGAGAATTTGTAAACATGTGAGCAGTTCAACGCCTTCCTAAAAATAGCACTGTTTTGCATCTAAGCCATCTTACAGGCAGAAAAATTTCTTAAATGAAAAAATAAAAGATTGTACAAACACATGCAAAGTTGAAGTCATAAGGTATCATCCAACTATATTTCGACAAAAGTCAGCTCTGCCATTTAGGAAATTTTGATACGAAAGAATATTGTACGAATATAAATCACGGTTACCACGACAACCACATGTTTCAATAGTCATTTTTCTCATTGTTTTTTTTATTAAGATTCCATATCAGTTCAATGTTCCACCATTGCCATGGCAACTGATATAGCTCTATGTGGTTCAATAGGGTATTTCGGAATAAACACAAGGAGGGCAGTTCAAAGGTCAAATGAGGGGAATCCGCAGGGAACGGACGAACCTTTTTCCACCACCACTGTGGAGCTAGCGGACATATACACCCAATGAGAGCCGCTACGCAGACACTCAGTTGATGGCGGGATGTAAACATACAAAAATTACATGTACCTACGTAGGCATGCGACACGCATACTGTATACATTGTATGATTGTACAACGAGTACAGCACGAACATTATGCAGACTAGACAAGACAAGAACTTATAATACTGCATGCATGATATGTAGCCGGCTAGCTAGCTGCAACTCGTAAGCCCCACAGTACTCAACATGGTTACATTATTGATGCAGTTTAGCGGACATTGTCATTCTGCTTACAAAATTTAGGCTATTGAGATTTAGGCCTATGGAAGATGGTGATGTATCTACAGATTTAATTCGATAATGATGAGTCACGAAAACTAGGACTTAAACTAGTCTCTTTTTGAAAGGATTAACTAGCTTGTCGCTTTAATTTTAATAGTGTTTGCCACACTGAAAATGCCCGAACTCTAAAATCTAATGCTGGGATTACAACACATTTCCTTTTAGAATGGAAGAAATGTGTGTGATAATGGTCACTCAAAAAATATTGTAAAGGAAATAATCTACGATTTCCCTTCAGGGCAATTCCATGCAAAAAGTGACAAATCACCAAAAAATGAAAAATTGTCCTACATTAACAAATTTGGTGTCATATGAAAGCTAACAGTCTATATTTTCCACATCTGATG
>WURT03177480.1:0-10327 GCA_009936505.3 Holothuria glaberrima | reverse complement strand
ACATTTATATGAAAATACAATTGTCTCCTCACAGTTTAATGAAGAAAATGTCTTTGAAAAGAAGGAACAAAACATTCCACACTGTGACTGATACTATGTGTCCACGGTGTAGTTCTTGCGCGTGCACGAAATTTCACGTCCAAAATGGCGGAACAAGTAAAAACGGGACCATTATGACGTCACGTGAAGAATCTCTATATATGGACATAGCATATAGGCTAGGCTAACACTAATGTACGGTAACAGGTGCTTATATCCTATCAGTAAGTTGTCGCCACCGTCCGAGGAAAAAAAGGCTTAGCAAGATGGCCGCCTGCTTGCTATAAGGGAGTTCACGGTTACGTCACTGGTTGGCATTGGTTGGCATAGAGCATGCGCAAAAACACATGCCTGTATTTTCGGTGTTGCGCGTATAAACGCTTGTGCGGTTGCACGCAAAAAGTAGACGAATTGGAATCTACTTTGCATTGTGAAGACAGTGTAAGCGTGCCTTACAAACTCTTTTACCGACACGCAGTTACGTCTTTGTTTGTAATCAGTGAATGAGTCTATTGCGTGTAAAAGTTTAAACTTGCTCAAGTGGCACAGTGTTGACAGATTGTGTGATAAACTTGTAATATTTTAGAAAGAATGCAAGCTCGGGTCATATTCAGCAAAAAGAATGAAGGATTGCGAAGATTTTGACATTGTTCTTCAATTGATGTTTTTATTTTGTCCGAAATGTTTCAGATTCATCGTCAAATTGGGTAAATTTTAATTGTTCGAACGGTGGCGACCGTATTGATCACGTGATCCTGTGTCCATGTATATAAGTCCGTGGGTTACACACGCTGTCCTTCGAATAATCAGGATCACTCCTAAAATCACAAAACTTTGTAAAAAAGCAATTTTTTGATTACACGATCATATTGTGAAGATTCCCTACTAAATTACAACAAACGCACTGAGCTGTAGCGTATACAACAATGATTTTTGCGATACAGTACTTTCACTTCTAGATAAGCGTTCCTAGGACAGTGGATCGACTTGGGTAAGCTGAGCTACATCACGTGACCCCCAAGTCGGCTTCACTTTCAGCGCGTATTCCGCATTGACATGCGTCCTCCAGGTATATAGCTCAGTGGGACCTTATCCATTGACGTCACGCGAACGTCATTTTGGAGGAAAACAATGAAGCACACGTGCACGAACGGTGTAGATTTTGCCGGCACGTGTAGAAGGCTTACGCGCGTACACGACTGGTTGGCAAATCAGGGCGTTTTTTCTACTCTGTGACATATGCATAAGGTATATAACGTTTTCTGTAAGAGCGTGCATATTATTATACGCACATCACCGAATAGAAAAGCGCGTATGTCAAATCCACACTTCCGTCCCGATATTTGCGTGCCCATGAGGAGTCAGTTTCCTTCAGGGCCGCAGGGAGCGGGGTGTTGAGGTGTCACAACCCCCCCCCCCCAAATTTTTGGTCCTCGTCGGCAAATTTTCGGTCTGTCAGCAAAAATGGGAGAGGGGAAGGAAAAGAAGAGGAAAAGAGGAGAGGAGGAAAAGAAGAGGGAAGAAGGGAAAGGAAAGGGGAGGAAGGGAGTGAAAGGGAAGACAGAGATTAGAAAGAAAAAAAGAAGAGAAAGAGAGAACGGGAGCGCGCGGCCAGGTTGTTTTCGGCTATTTCGATTTTCGGCTCTTCATCTAATTAGCCCATTCAAGTTGAAGGCCCATCCTCAAATTGATCATGCATGTAACGGCCGTACTAACGGCCGTCGGTGTAATTGGACGAGTGACCGAATCCGTCGGCAACTCGGGGAAAGAAAGGGAATTAAAGGCTTCCGTATAGGCTTGCTATTTCGGGTCATATGACCAGGGAGCTCTTACAGCTCCCTGATATGACATTTTTGAAAAACCACCTTCTGGACATTATTCTTTACAATATCACCATGGGGTCGGTAGCACCCGATTACCCATGGAGTGGGTATACTTAGCCCGTTTTCTAAAACCTAACCTTGATTTCAAACACATTTTGCAAGTTCCTGAGGATTAAGTTTACCCGCAAACGTCCTGGGAAAAAATAATGCGTGCCGCGCGTGTCTTTCCTTCACTACAAACTCAAGCGTTCATCTTTTGAACACCAAAATGTAAGAGATATAGAACGCATCAGTGGCGTACATTGATGCCAATTTTTTTTTCTTTAGTTCCTAAAAATAAGTAAATATTTAAACACAAATTTGTGGCTCCCAGTGGCAGATTGCATGAAAGGACACCTAATTTTTCAAAAATTTTCAAAGGAGAGGGGGACACCTACTCCCCTTGGACCCCTCTAACTGATGCCAATTGTTTTCTTTAGTTCCTAAAAATACGTAAATATTTTAACACAAATTTTACTCCAAAATGCAGCATATGTGGCACCAGATTGCATGTAAGGACACCTAATTTCAAAACATTTTAAAGGGGAGGGGTACACCTTTATACACCCCTCCCCCAGGCCGGCGATCACACAACATACTGCATGGCCCTCCTTGAGAGAAATCCTGGATGGCCGACTAGTCCATTGTGTTCAAATACTGAGCGCATAGTGTTCAAATTCTGAACGTCAAGTTCAGATACTGACGTATAGTGGTATGACGGGAGGGATAGTCTTACACATTAAAGTAATTATGAGTCTTTGCATTGGATAATGTATAATAAACCAATATAAACCTGTCCTGAGACTTATTTTTTTTACCCAGAGATATGCTAAAACCGCAGAGCTTCCGGGGCCTTTGCCCCCTGGACCCCCACCAGGGACCCTGAGGCGGGCCCCATGAACCCCACCCGCTAAACTCCCGCTTCGCGCTCGCATTACCAGGTCTGTCGGCAAAACATAATCTCTACAGCTCCCCCCCCCAAGTTAACACCTTCGCTACGCCCCTGATTTCCGTAACACTAAGTATAGGAGTTTGGTATCTATGCTTATTATATCTTTGATTCACCCGACTGGTTTTATAGACAGGAGATGTTCTAATCCATTTGGAAATTTTGTTTTAGGGAAAACCATCCGGATCAAACGATATCATCTGAAACTAGTTCAACCTTATAGACCTTATGCCATATAAAGGGAGGGCGCTTCAAAACTGCATTCTGGGAAGGATTATTCCATGAAGAGACGACCACAGTAGATCGTCACCATGGAGAAGGCTGAACGTCACAATGCTCAAAGCTCGCGAATTGGAATTATCCTTCCCATGGTGCTTTACGATCTGCTATTTGGCATAAGGTCTATGTGTCTGTTTAAAATAACTCATATTTACCGGCCTATAGATACGATTTATGAAAAAAGTTGAGTGGGTCATTAATCACTTGATTTCAGCTACTCATTTTCGTTCAACTTTTAATTATGCCATAAAAAAGATATAGAGAGGATAGAATAAAGAAGAAAGAAAATATACAGTGAAAACATGGACTTCCAGTACCGCTTCCCTTATACTTGGTCAAAATAATCACTGTTTACTATTCACTGCGCATTAATACTACACCAAGTTGTGGGTGGATGAACAATTCAGGTCCGTATTCAAGTGGGCAAAGGGGCGGTCCCCTAGAAAAGTCCCCCACAAAATAGTTTTGCTCTAATGCATTTCGTCCCTAGGTGAATTTTCGCCTCCCCCTGAAGAATGTTTTGTCTCCATTCCGTACCTTGTCTGGCTATGGGCCTGGTCCCAACACATAGTCTTGTTACGGGCGTAGTAAATATCTGTTATGACTTAAATCAACGATGTCGGGTGCTTACATGTCAATGCGTCTCCTTAGCATTTCAGCAAACACGTTAAAGGGAAAATGCAGTCACCCCAATCACTGTAAGTGTGCCCCGTCATCCTAATTCATGAATGGCCTACTTTGATCATGTGACACTATTTTTGGTTATTAGTGAACTGTGAAATGCAAGGAGAATTAATCCTTATTTAACGTTTTCTTTGTAATAGTTAGCCTATGTTCAAAAACGTCTTCAGAGGTGCTTGTAAAGCAATAAGAGGAGATTTGCAAGAGTTTGCTGATTTTTCAAAACAATTTGGGGGGGGGGGCGACTGCCTATTGCCTTTAAGGACTACATCGAAATCTAAACTGTTGGCAAGCTATCTTTCGATTGAGAGGATCGCAAGGCCCGACAGCCTATCTTGATCCATTTTTGAACTTCGCTCACTTTTGATTATGTTTAGTTTAGAAAAACTTCTTTCCGAAGAAGCAGTGATTAATGGTTATCCCAGGAAACTTGTATATAGTCTGTATACATATGGCATCACAAGACAAATGCGCGACGTGTAGTCTACATGTACTTGAAGAGGTCGTGCATAGTTTTCGAGCCTCCTTGGAATATCTCGTCCTGGCGCC
The DNA here is from genome assembly GCA_009936505.3 of Holothuria glaberrima. NCBI lineage: Eukaryota > Metazoa > Echinodermata > Holothuroidea > Aspidochirotida > Holothuriidae > Holothuria > Holothuria glaberrima. The sequence continues at coordinate 5,968 of WURT03177480.1, read as the reverse complement.
TCATGACATGGTCCTCCATGCAATAAATTGGAGTTCAGTTTCATACTTATAATATCCGGCTTAAGAATAGTTGTTTTGAAATTAGGGTATTCTCCAAATTTTCAAAGTTCTGCTGGATCTCAACTTCTAGTTCTTCTCGATATACTTCGATGAGCTGACGGGGTTTATCCAGCACTGGATCAGTGCCGTCGACTTCTCCTCTCAACAGCGAACTCGGTAATAGTGCATCGACCTCCCGCAGTATGTCCCGGTTTTCTTCGAATCGTTCTTTTATTTCAACTGTTACAGCTGGTTAAAGAGACTAGCGTAAAGGAAAGTAGATGACAGTAGGCCTACCTGCACCATGAGTCAGATATTGGTAGTCTCCTGTCTGATTATTTACTGAAGGACGATCGGAAAAGCTCGATCCTTTGGTAAACAAACAAATAATGAAAAAAAAAATACTCCTCATAATCTCATTCTGTAGGCTAATTCTAATTAATTCTGCGTGCTCAGTGTGTCTCTTCAATCTTTTCCTCTTCCCCTATCCCTTAAATCCCCCGACTAAGGGATTTTCCTACGACTGACTTCGGAGGTGGGGCCTGTGCCCCTGCCCCGTTTAACACACTGCTGAGAAGAATTAAGGGTTTAGGATTATATTTATTGCAGTATTGTATGGTTAATTATTCTTAGCATTCTGGTGAAATTTGCATTCAGTCGCGAGGCGTGGTTTTTGAGATATGAACGGATGAATACGGTACCACATTCAACCCAAAATGAACATTCACCAAGCTTCACAATCAACTCTGTAAATTTTGCCTTTCTTTCAACTTTACAATTAGTTTAATCCTTCACAATATCAGGTTTTTGTTAGGTAAATAATAATAAATTGCTATTTTTAAATGCCCTCCAATAAAATTTTAAAGCACTGAACAGCCTAACACAAAACAATAAAACAAATCAAACAGCCTGAGTGTTAAAATACTACTAAAACAGCAGAGTAGCCAAAGTAAGTAAAACAAAGTTAATCGTAAAAACTTTAAATCTTTAAACTAAAAGGTTTTCGGACGGTAAATATTTTAAAACAGTAAATAAATTTTGAACTAAAGAAAGTTCAAAGTAGGAGAAACTGCAAAACTTCAAATATTTTTAGCTGTTTAGTAGGCTAATGTTTCATTAATTTACTTTACAATGCAAGATCCTCCACAGTACCCTCTTTCCCATTATCTTTACTTTGATTTTTTTTAAGATGGGCAGATCATCGCTGGCCTGACCATCAGTCAGTGTAGACTCGGCTTTTTGAGAAACTCACTCCTTCAGTGCTGAAATGTAGACTACCCTATTTCGAGCCACACGTGGGAAAAAGCGGTTCCCAATTGCAAACCAATCCAATATGTCTACCTTTTTCACTTTTTTCACCTTTTCCACAGTCCTCTCGACTCTCTGGCAAAGAGCCGAGAGGCCAAACTTCCAAACGTTACTCCCGAAGTAATTCTGTCCCTAAAGCTACGTGGGCCCCGAAAGGACAGCAAACTTAACTGACCAAACCTCGGGACCCTCAGACCTCTACATAAAGGGTCTGTCATGCGTGGTCCCGTTCGTGATTGGCTGGAAAGAACAGATAGGGGCCTACTACACATGAACTTGGCCCGAATCCAATCCAACATAATGTCTTTCAACAAAAACTGTACAGAATATAATTAGTTACTTAATGTAAAGTCAAGTTCAGATTAATTAAAAACACGTGCCAAGCACGGGCGCAGGAGCCCAGTTTGAGGGGGGGGGGGGGGGGGGGTGTAACGACTTGCCCGAAAAACGTAACCAAAAATTTTCGCGGGTATCCAACATGTTAATGTACATATCGTATAGACATGCAACGGTTATTACATCGCAACGATCGCTTACCAATTACATTCAATCGACGTGTTTATCACCCTTCCATATTGGTTATAAATTTTGAGGAAGTGCTTACAATAATAATGATAATATTTAGTGGCGTAGCCCGAATTTATCTCATGGGAGTTATGCAGTATGTTGTGTGACTGCCGGCCTCGGGGAGGGGTCTAAGGGGAGGAGTTCCCCTCCCCTTGAAAAATTAGGTGTCCTTATACATGCAATCTCGTGCCACATATGCTACCCTTTAAAAAAAATCGGCATCAGTCGGGGGGGGGGGCATGACCCAATGGCCATGCACAAATACATCACTGTTAGTAATTATATAAGTTAAGCCATTGAAAAACACACTGGGAATTACCGAAAATATAGGTACTGGTGAAATTCAAATCAGAACTTTGTTTTAATTACCAAGGAAGTTTTTTAAACTATTGGTTTCCTTTAGCTACATCATTGCAATTTATTTTTCTTTTAGAAGGTGCCTGAAAAATTCTCAGCATATTGCCAGAAATTTTGGCAGAAATTTATGGTTGGGGGCTGTAGCCCCCGCCTCCAACGCCTATGATGCCAAAATAAGCAACACTGAGATTTTGTCTGGAACTGTAGCCTAGAGGGTAGTTCAAATTATCACTCTGATGGCCAGCCCGACAACAGACCGCTGTCGGCCACTTCGGCGGTCCGCCAGAGAAATGTCCGGTGGTTCACCGGCGGTCCGCCGATAGCGGCGACGCTGATTGGTTAAAAACTTTAAACCATCATGCAAATTTTGGTCCAGCCAGTGGACCTCCGATAGCCCTCCGTCGACCTTATGCATCTCCACTGGCGGACCGAGGGATATTGCTGACTGCAGGGTTATAATAATAGCCTAATTAAAGGCGATGGACTGTTAATTAACAAGCACTGCTTCCAAAGAATGTAATAATGACTTTAACCGGACAAAAGCCCATTATAAAAGTTAAAATTTTTCTGTTTTCAGAAGAAAAACGTCTTTGTGTAAAAGAAGGGCAAAGGTACTGCACGTAGCGGAAAGACATGCAGTAGTAAACAAATGACGTCTTGTAAGGACTAGTAAAAACCATACTGGGCACTATACACAAATACAGCAAAGACTGATCTAGGAACCACAAGTACAATCTGACCTCTCCTCATATCCTCCCAAAAGACAATATAATTTATTTACACCTGCCAGAGTTTACACGGGCTGTGTTGGTGTAACGTGGGCCACACCACCAAAGAGAACCCGGGATTGCAGCGTTCACACCACGAAAAAGTTGGAGTTACATCGATAGGTAGGCAAAAGTAGGACAAGAGTGGGGCTAGAGAGAGCTTGCAAGTGTTTTTTGTTTTATTTTTTGCTGTTGAGGTCACTACAGAGGGATTTCATTTGACGTCACGCGATTGAGATTCCCAGGCACTGAAGGGCAAAACACACGCAGTAAGCGTATTTACAGCACACGCGCACAGCATAACCATAGATACCACTGTGACACAATTAACACGTTCCCTTTAAAACCAAAGAGACGCGCGATCTTGCCCTTCAAAAACAAAGAGACGCACCATCACGAGACGATGTGTATGTAGAAGTAAAAGTAATTTGTCGCAAAATCATATTGTTGTAAACGCTAAAACGTCCATTATTACTATACTCATTACGTCTCTTGTGTTTGTGTTGTCACAATTAACTGAGCAGGGAATCTTTACTGTATGACTGTGTGATCAAAAGATCGTTTTCTTGTTATGAGCGGCGTAGACGTCGGCGTAGCTTAATTAGTATGCATCGTAGTCTTGACACAGTTGTTTTGTACAATTGTTTTATAATTTTCTCTCTTATCAAAGGTTAATGACAGTCTCCATCAGTCTGACTGTTGTTAAACACGTCTTAAATCTATTTTCATGCTTTTTTTTATTTTTGGAGAAATTAAGTTCCAAATGTTGTAATGTTTCAACACAAGCAAATGTGTTTTCTTCTTCACACTTCGTTTTGCTTAACTTTTGCCTCAAATGGCTCGACGAAGTTGACGTCGTACGTGCAATGGAGCTAGCTGGGTACCGGTATTTGCAACGGATCACCAGCACTAGTAGTAGAGCTTATATGCCTAATTGCTAGATGCCACTGTACACTATAATGTATTAATTAAGCTTATTGCTCTATTACGAGTTCTGGGCTTTTGGCATTTCAATTTTAGGAAAGCCAGGCGCAGGCTCAAGGAAAAGGCTAGGATAGCTAGTATACTGAGTTCTCAGTTTTCGTTCGTCTTGTCTTCCTTCGTACATTATGATTTATCATTAAGCCTGCACGAAGGTATGGTAATCACCCTCAGTCTTAACTCAAGTAACAAGTAGGCTAGGCTAACATGTTATTACGTAAGGAACGCCAAAAGGGCAAATTGTTTTGATGATGGCTTCTTTTTTCATGATGAAGATCACTTTTACAGTGATGATGAACACTTTTTTCATGATGACGACCACTTTTACAGTGATGACAAACGATTTTTGAAAGATGAAGAGCACTTTTACAGAGATGACGAATGTTTTTTTCATGATGAAGAACACTTTTACAGTGACGACGATCACTTTTTGAATGATGTCGACCTAAAATGACATGATGAAGGCCTAAAGTAATTTGATGACGGCGCGATTCCATTTAATAACGATGCAAAAGTACACGGCGAACACTTTTCATTTGATGGCTATTTTTTACATGATGGCGGCCCAAAGTAATTTGATGACGGCGCTATTGCATTTAATAACGATGCAAAAGTACACGACGAACACTTTTCATTCGATGGCTATTTTTTACATGGTGGCCCAAAGTAATTTGATGGCGGCGCTATTGCATTTAATAAAGATGCAAAAGTACACGACGATCACTTTCATTCAATGGCTATTTTTTAAAATGGTGACCCAAAGTAATTTGATGGCGGCGCTATTGCATTTAATAAAGATGCAAAAGTACAAGACGAACACTTTTCCTTTTGATGACAATTTTTTACATGATGACGCCTTTTAACGTGATCGAAAATACAGTGGCGCCCTCCATTTAAAAAAAAAAAAACGGATCGCTACTTACCCGCGAACTTTCAACCAATGACCGCCTCCGCCCAAGCCAACTCGCCCTCATGCCAACTCGCCCCATGCTAAGTCGGCCCTAAACCAACTCGACCCAAGTCAAGTAGCCCCACGCCAAGTCGGCCCTTATATGGAAAAAATCATGACAGAAGTGTTTGTGTTCCAGTCAAAGCTTGATTTTCGATAGAGTAGCCTTTTTAAAGACAGACACTCATTACCCCAAGCATATTTTTGGAGTAGAGGTAACCAAACTGCTCAAGTGGTAACCGGAAATAAAATGTTAGGGACCTGAGAAAAAATACTGAAATGCCAAAAATTTCACGGTCCTTATTTTGACTACAAGGCCTTATTTAGAACATTGCATATCGCATGCGCATATACAATTTTTTTTGGAAGGTATGGCCGGCGATCAGGGCAAAAAAGACAACCAATTCAAAAAAATTTTTATTATTAAATATAATTATTAAATTTATTTGAAATTTCAACTTTTTAAGAGAAAATTTTGAAACGGGAATTGCTTCCCAGACTGGTTAGGGTGACATTTTTACATTTTAATAGTTAACCATGGAAACCATGACTGTGGGTCGGTTTTTATGACCACAGTCGTAGTCAGTGTTCTCCATGAGGGGTTTTAGGGGCTGCCCCAGTGGATTACCGGTCGTTCCCCCTAAAATAGCGACCGCCCCGCCTTTTTAAAAAAATGCGGTATCATACTGGAAGCAAAAGTTACATACATTCTCTCCTTCCATGATACGAAGAACGCACACTGAAATCTGTTTAATTGCACGCACAGACTTAAGTGTACATTCACACGGCATGCGACAATGCCATGTGTATGGTCACGCAGAAACAGATCCAGCTTTAACGCCAATGGATCAAGCATGGACAGTTAATTGTATTATTTCGAACCTCGTTTTATATGAATAGTTCAAAACTTCCCTTCACTGTTTTACGAAAAATTCGCATCCCGCAGTCCGATCACACCACCAGCCTCGTATTCGCTGTGTAGGCCTATACTACACTCGGT
>WURT03177458.1:0-10328 GCA_009936505.3 Holothuria glaberrima | reverse complement strand
CCATTGTGCTTGGTGCTCAGCATAGGCAATGGAGTAGGGAAAACAAGCCAGTGAGCCACAACTGGAAAAAAGGCCGTCGTCGGCTCGACTTAAACCAATTGGTTAGAAACTGGGCCGTAAAACCTCATCTAACTAACCGACATTGTACAGGGGAGCGGGGTTGCTGTGGTGTTCCAACGAGTTTTGTCTAAGATTGTAGGTAGACTCTTTATAAAATATGTTTCATTGGACTTAATGTAATGGCTAGTGAAAAAGGGTTGGGTTATTTTCCCAACTTGTCAAGAAGAGTGATTCTTCAACCCATGTCCTTTAGATGCTGATTAATAGACTAAATATCACAAAATTATTAGTTACAATTTTCCAGTTGACAAAGTGATATCGAGAGATGCGTTGACGTCGTTCTGAGCCAAGTTGAGGGCGTGTTCCCAAAAAAATTTCCTGGGACTTTCCAACCTGACTTTATATATTTAGAACCCCCAACCACATAGTGTATCCTGACCACATCCCTTAATGAGGTGTGACCTGGCCACGCCCCCATGACGTCGTGTCTTCATATGATAAGTGAGTTATGTGACAGTGCTCAAATTACTTGTACAAATGGGCAGTGAGAATTGGTAGTAATTTTAAACAGTTTCATATCACACCTTTTATGATAATATGCATCTCTCGAATCGTTTGAAATCTCAATATTCCGACTATGGGCGCGCTTTTTCTTCAGCCCGCAACATTCATTCACCTTCAAAACCAACATTAAGGTGGGGAGCGGGCATCTGTCCCAAATAATTTTCCGGTTTCAGATTGAAAAAGCATAGCTGTGTGAGGTAAGTTACTTTTTAAATTTTTGCTTTTTGTTCTTTATTATAGAATCTAGCCATCTTTCGGGCATTGCAATGTTGTCCACAGGCGTACGGGGCGCCTTGAAATTTGGGGGGGCAGAGATTTTTTGCCCGAATTTTGTTTGTTACTAATTAGCGGGAATACTATCTAAGCGGAGCGAAATCATGGGTTGGCGCGTAGCGTACAAGAAAATTTTGGGTTTTACAGACCCCCAGATTGACGGAAACGGCATTTCCCGAGTGTTCTAGGCTGCATGTACCCAGTCTTGAAAAAGGGATATCATGTCTGCAATTTGAAAAACTATGAAAAATGGTAATAAATATAAGATGAACCGGCGTGTTACAACAATTTTGTGTACAAATTATTTACCTGCATGAAATACGAGTTGAATTCTCTGTCCTCTATATTACATCATCGGAATTTCCAGCGAAACGTCTCACGGAGAGTGGTCCGAAATCCTCAGTGAAATTTCGAAAAAAAAACATTTCGTCGGTTAGGTAGAAGGTGAACGTGAATAGAATGTAAACAGAAATTACACATCGTCGATTGGCGATCTTACAACATAGGCATATGTGTGTATGAGGGAGTATGGACATGACTCACTCAATGGCAGCATTACCAATACACAATATACGGATTTTTGGAGACCTCGAATTGGATCGATTTCGTATTTTTGGGCAAGAGATGATGACAAAAATTCGGTAGGAAGCGATAAATTGAAGGGAATTTGAGCACATGATTCTTCCTTTCGCATTTTCTTCAATGACAAGCGATATCATTTACCCGAAAATCTGCCCAAATTTCCAAGTGAATTTTGCCCGAATTTAGTTCTCCAGGAATTTTGGAGGGCGCAGTCTGCCCCTGTCCCCCGTCTCGTACGCCTATGATGATGTCAGTCTCTGTTTACAAGCTTCGCGTGGGGTAAGGGGGTGAGATGTGATACTGATGAAATTGCCCTAACCACCACAATATTGTTTTATCATTGTGTATAAGTCCTGGATCTGCTGAATAGTGCTACAACCCTGGACAAAATTGTTGGGACACTTCCAGACTTGTCACATATTTCCAGTATGCCCCCTCACCCCTTATTCAATGTTAACAGGTTGAGAACACTTTTAAGGGCGCACTTTTTTCTTCAGCCTGCAACTTTCATTCACCTTCAAAACCAACACTGAGGTGGAGAGCGGGGATTTGTCCCGGATCATTTTGTCCAGGAATGTAGGCCCCTAAGTGACTATGACATCAATTGTACTGTCCCAACAACTTTGATAAACTTTCATCAAATTAATCACACGCATGCTTGATTCTGTCCTTGCTTAAATAAGTAATGTGATAATAAAGAATGGCAGACCAATCACCTTTCAGTCCAAAGTACATATTCGCATTATTAAGTCATCGTATATCTTTGATTAAGGTCAATACGGACCCTTGAGATACTCCCTTTCGAACAATCTTAAGATACACAGCAGTGGGGCTTTGATAAATTAAACTGTCTCATCGACCGGGGGAGAGGCTCATTCCGCATTTGCATGCATCCTTGATGGATCGACCCGTCTTTTTAATGGATCTTCTTCAGTCCTTGCGAAACAATTGAAAGCAAACAAGGACTGGTACATCAAAAGCCTCTTCAGGAGGGACTGAAGTCACACCGATGCAATTGTTGAAACTGAGCAAGGGTTCATTATAGGAGTGACTGTTCCGTCTAGATATCGATTATTTTTTACTGGTGTCTGCCAGCACTTACCTGCAGACATATTATCGAGCCTCTTAATTAAAGCCTCCTATGTGCTCTTTGGTCTAGTAAGCAGAGAAACATACAACAGAGGATTGTTGTATGAATTAAGCTCATCCAACATTTTTGCAAGGAGTTGTTCGTTATTAAACAAATTTATTTACAGAGGACGTAAATTTGTTTTAAATATTACTCAGTCTTTCATGGATTTTTAACAATGTCACTCGTTGGCAACTGAACTAATAAAGGTATTTGTTTGTTTTTCATATCCATTTGGGATTAAGGAAATAGGGTATAACATAGCTAGAGACAGTGTGTTTTCTCGAGTCTATAAGGCATAGCACAAGCTTTGATTTTGGTTTTGCCCGCACCTTATTTTTAAATTGTAAACTTTGCAGAACAATGTGAAATTGACATAGGCCTGTCTGTCTTAATTTGCCAAACACCTATAGATGCTTTAAGAGCGTAATTTGTAAATCGTGGTCACACTTTTTTAATTTCTCTCAATAGAACATAAAATATTAAATTACTCTTTACAGAAAATATAATATAATTTCTTTGTGATGCATGCTGGTCTCCGCAGCAGCTAGCAGGAGCATAATAGTCATTGCGGTAGGCAGGTATAGGTAAGCTTACTGGGCCATTATACGTTTCCTAAACCTGTAAACCGTACAACCGGTATGATCCTTGTTCTCTCGAATACCTGGTGCTAAGACTTAAAGTTTGGCAGGCCGCAATGGTGTAAACTCAGGCATTAACATATCGTATATCACGAAAATTTCATATGGAACAAATAATCTCAACAGAGTGAGTGTTACCTGTTTTCTGGGTTCAAAATTCAAATTATGTAACGCGTTGTGATTTTCCGGGTTCCGCTCCATGACACCGGCGCTCCATCGCTGGATCCTGTCGGGGCCCTCACACGGGTCCTTTGAACCCTGGCGGACAAACCTGAGCTTTTCCCTGTTGATGCACTTTGGCTGCACTTTCGAGTTACCATCGTGCCCCGCGAAAATTTCTTGATCTATGCCTGATCTCAGCTTAGTGATCTTAATGCAGACTCGTCTAATTTCGAACCAAGATAGACCGCACCTTGGTCACGTGCAATAATTCATTGTCTTATCTCTTTCACAACTGAAATGATACTGTTCTTTTGGGGTTGCGAGGACCTGAAGATGAAGCATAAATTTAACATGCGCTCGAAATAAGCTTCATTATTTGGCCAAGGTTGAGGGATTTCTCTTACCCATAGTTACTGAGTCAACCCGTTGAAGCATAATACCTGTAATAAGTCATGTCGAATGTGACCGCAGCCGAAGATCGTATGCTATTTGATAACACCAAACCACAGCACACTAAGATAAGTATTTTTAAAGTAATGGAGTGAGTTAAACTTTCAAGGCGGTAGTTTTAATTTTTTTTTTGTTTGTTTAAACTTTTAACGGCAAAAAATCTTCTAATTATGCGTGCATCATTTCAGACAAAAGGTTTTTTTTTCTTTTCTGAATAATTAAGCGAAGATGAATGACGTCGCATTTGGATTTACCTAACAACAACCAATGATCTCTTCATGTTGCGACGTGTCCGATCCGAGACTGAACTACGGCTAGCATCTCCAAGGCCCAATCGTCATTCGACGGGTCAACAGTCATTGAAGGGTCACGTGACGTCACGTGAAGATGTGACAGAACAAAGAAGGTGCTGTAGACAAGACTTACAAAGAGAAAGGACAAAACAAGTTCCAGCTGGAGAAGATAACCAACCAGAGGTGGAACTGTATCTTGGCAGTCCCACATCTATTACGTCAGACTCGTCAAATAGTCTGACGTCACCCAAATCAGCGCCTGTTGTGACAAGCAATATTTCAGTGAAACGTCTTAAATATGACGTCATCGAAAAACTTTATCTGTCAAGTACAGGGGATAGTCGCCCAGTCAGGTTGAAGAATCTACATTCAGCTCGAGGTGAAACTCAAAGAGGTAATTTTTTCTTTCCGTCACAGGTGTGGCTATTTGGTGAGGGACGTAGTTGTGGGGTGTGGCGGTGAGGCATCCCCCAAGCCAGACGTTCGGTGGGAAAATCGACCCTTGGAGAGAAAAATGAAAAGTCAGAGGGGAGGAGACAGTCTTTTCGGCATAGCAATGTAAGAAGCAACCGATCTTTTACAACAATGCTACTATTATGGGTTGGCAATTTTGAGAATTAATTTTGGAGTTAGAGAGTTAGATGAGGTTTTACGGCTCAGTTTCTAACCATTTGGTTTAAGTCGGGCCGGCCACGGCCTTTTTTCCAGTTGTGGCTCACTGGCTTGTTTTCCCTACTCCATTGCTCTTTCCCTCTCCATTGAATTAATTTTGAAGTAACATGCAATAAAATTTTCACTCTTGCGGCTTTCGCGCCTTATATTCTAGCTGGTCATTGTTCCTTTAAATCCAACGTTCTCTACTTCGTGTGGCTATAACCCCGTATCTAAAAACGTTTTACTCCTCTCAGAAAAAGCAGTTTTTAAATACCTTCATTGCAGTTCTGCAGCTTTACTGCTCTAAGCACGATGGTTTATGTAAATATTTTATACTCTGATTAGCTCCCCGCGGGGGCGGAGCACCGTCTGACTGGGGGTGCATTGGGTCGGAAAAAATAGGGCTTTTTTTGTATAGTTTGTTTTAATTTAGTTCACCACATCCGACTCATATGTGCTTTTAGTATAGAGTATACGTTGAAACTTATTTTGTGCATTTATTTTCGCAGAAAGCTTGCAGAAGTACCAATACCATGAAAGGGATAATTCTAAACAAGTTAGTCAGTGCAAAGATGTCAACGACAATGATACCAGACTAAAGATTAGTGACGTACTACGAAAGTCCAAAGCTTCTACATCCAGGCTGTCGTCTCTAGCAAGCGGTCATTCCGCCCTTTCTGATGATAAATTATGTGGATGTGATAATTTATCGACTCTTAATCCTTCAATTCCGGAAGAATTGGGAAGGAAAGTGTCAAACTGGCTTGCCGATTTAGATGAAGATGCAAGTCGACGATACGCAAGAAAACAAATGGCGGGCTTACCGTACGGACAGACAACCGTAACTGACCAATGATCAACTTTTGTCTGAAAAACAGAAATGGTTTGGGGCAGTCTGATATTGATATGCTTTTAAACAATTATGATCCAAAAGCTTTTATACTGGATGGCCTGCATAATTGCATAGCTTATGTACAATACTCATTTGATTTTGGTGAATATGTTGTTCAATAAATGCATTAGGCTATTTACGCTGGAAAGATATGACTTAATGAACTCTGTATTACAAAATGCTAAAGTGCTGTGGACAAGAAGTGGGCATGGGGATTATCACAACAGAGGAATATGAACTGGGGTGCGTGATAGGGGACTTGTCCCTCAACCCCCTGTAGTACGCCCCATCGTTGCAAGCAACACAAGTGTAGTGGAAAATGTTATATTAGCTGAATGTGAAGACACTGGAGGGGAGGGAGGGATGGGTGGGGACAGTCAATAATCTCATCACATCCAATGATCTTTCTTTTTATTCGATGCATGATATATCTGTGTTAAACACTTTTGCTTGCTCCCCTTTCTTTGTGGATCAAGTGGACGGGTGTGAACAAGGACTTCTTACAAAGTGGACAGGACACCCTGCACTAACGTCCTATATGCAGAGTGCCGCCACTTTGCGAGCACGGTTATAGTGTGCCAATATAGCTGCCGCCTATGCCTTCTGTGTAAATTTTGGACTTGCTCAAGTGGTTTCGTGTCGACAGATGATGCGAGATTGTCAGAAATTTTTCGAACAAATGCAAGTTTTGGGTCAGAATTAACCAACATAATGAAACACTGTAATATTGTTCTTCCACTTATGTTTTGTAGTTTTCTTATGTTTGAAGTTTGTCTGAAATGACGCAGAATCATCAATGATCATCAAATTATTCAAACAACAGTAGTAGGGCGGCGGCCATATTGGTGAACCTAATTTGTTTCGAACATTGGCTACACAATGGTCACATTGGTCACATAAAGGTAAAGTACAGTTTTGGGAATGCTTTCAAAAAAAAAAAACACACACACACACAAACACACACACAATTAGTGGCGAGAAAGAGCTGGAGCAGGAAAATCCCACCTCTGGCCCGATCCTGCCCTGTACGTGACATACTTCCGTGAATGGTTTGCCTTTGCCAAATGATGCACGCATGTACGATCTAGAATCATATACAATACGTTTTAGATAAACTTGGCAAGGAAGAGGCTTAGTCAAATATAAGTATGTGTGTAGTCTCGATTTATAGGCCCACTTGAGATGATATACGAACTATATAGTTACGTACTGCACATTTTGTGGACTGTTTAACGGTGTTACTACGGAGTTGGTGTGGAATTTTCCCATTATCAATCTCTTTCACAACGGATTGATTATAACAAGTATTAAACAGTTCCTCCTTAATTTCCGGATTGTAATTGATTTAAGGTATGTAATAAGAAATAAGCATATTTTGAAGTTGTAAAACTTGCCTGGATTTATCACATTAGGTTTAATACCTTATGGAGTAATGGTAATATATTTCGGTGTAGTTAAACTCATGTTTTATTCAACATGCAAAATTTTCAAACCAGTCTGTAAAGAGTGAATGTTATATTGTCTAAATTCAGCTTAAGCCTATGAAACTACCATACTTAGTGATGTCCGGACGAAGAGGGGCGTCATCACCCCCTAATATAAGGTTGACAATATCTGTAATGTAACACTGATTCATTTCCTGTCTGGGGAAGGGACATAAGCCCCTTCTTTTTTGCAAAAATCGGTACTTTTTAAGCTGCTTAAATGAAAACTGTCGCTATTTATTGTTCAAAATATCAATTTTCAAGTAGTCGAGTAGATTTGTGACAAAATGTAGCTCAACCTCAAAAAATTTCCTACAAGTGAGATTTAAATAGTTTTTGGTAGATTGAGGTGTGGGGAACAACATATCATTTCATAATTTTTCATAATTCACCTATGAGCTTACACCTCAGTCACAAAAAGTACCCAAAAGGACTGTTCTTTGCCTACAATATAATACATGCAATATATAAAACGTATTCTTCGTTTTCAGCTCACACCAGCATTCTAGGGTGAGCTATTGTGATCACAAGGCGTCTCTCGATCTGTCCACAATTGTTCAAAATGCTTCTCCTCCCACATGCTTTTATGGATTCGTTTGAAACTTGGCCACAATGTTTCTTGGGTAGTGGGCCATTAGAGGTTTTCAGGAATTTTTGGTTCAAGGTCCCATATGGGCCCTATGGCCCATTTTATGAAATTCTTCAAAATGCTTCTTCTCAAGTTTCTCTTCTACAATGTGGATGGTTTGTCTCTGTTAGTGGTACCTTCAGGGTGTTCAGGAATTTTGGGTCCAAGGCCCAAGATGTGCCCTTGGGTCCATTTTGTGGAATATTGCAAAATTGTTAACCGCTCCTCCAATTAATTTTAAACAGAGGTGACGACCTGTCATAATGATACTTGCTTAGTGATCTTCTTATGGATTTCTGGAAGTCTTGATACAAGGTCCAATGTGGGTCTTATGGCCCTTTTTTATGAAATTCTGCAAATTGCGTACTCCTACAGATTTGCTTGTACAAAGTTGATGAATTGTCATAATGATACACTGTTAGTTTTGCGTTGGTCCAGGGTCCATCTTGTGAAATATGGCAAAAAGCTTAACCTTTTCTTTCAATTATTGTTAAACAGAGTTAACAGCCTGCCATAGTGATGCTTGGTTAGTGATCTGGAGCGGGATTTACAAACATTTGCGTAAGTTTTTTCGTAAGTCAAAGTACGAGTTATGTAAGAAAGAAAGTGGTATTCACATGAAAATTCACTGCGTAACTACAATAAATGCATAAGAGCCAACCGTGTGAGTGGTTGCAGCTTGTGCTGTCACATTTTAAGCCAATCACATTGTCTATAATCATTAAAATGACACACACTGCTTTCTGTGGTAACATGCAGTGACCAACGTGTGCAGCAGCTCCTTGGTACAGCGCGCCCTTGTATGTGTTGCTACGCCTTTTTGTACTTGGGACAACTCTGAAGTGTGCGTAAAGTAACGCAAAATAATACCAACTAAGAAAAATGCATTGCGTAAGTCAGACTTGGGGTCAAAAGTCATTTAAGGTCATATGACGTTTGTACTAGTAAAGACAACAACTCAGGGACCCTTGGTTGAAGGTATGAGCTTCTGCACCTTTGGTGCTCTAGTTTGCATTTAGATTTTCAGGAGTATGGTGTTACATTTTTGAAATTTAGATAGCTAGCAAGTTACATAACTCACTGGAGAGAGAAACAAAAATGTGGTTTGGTCCTTCAACGGGTTGTTCCAAGGGTGCATGGCCCCAAGATTTGCCCGACAGAAGGACCAGCTCTCTGATATGTGTGTGTGTGTGTGTGTGGGGGGGGGGTGTAACCCGAACATTTGACAAGGGCGACTGGTTACCGGGAGGACATTCAACCCAAAACTTTTGGAAGTCGAAGCATGTTGACAATGTCTGGTCTCTGTTGAGAGAATTGAAAGTTTTCGGTTTTTTATTCTTGCCAAAGGCAGGAAAGAAATCTATGCGATGGTGATGTCGTGTGTGCGTATGTATGTGTGTATGTGCTTTGCTTGTAAACACGATATCTCGAGTAGGGTAACGCCGAATGATCTCATACTTGGTGTGTAGATTGCCTATATTGAGTAGATTATTCGTATAGTTTTTAGTGGAGGTCAAATGTCATTTGGGTCAAAACCTTGTAAACAAGATATCTCAAGAAGCGTAACTGTGAGGGATCGTAAACTTAGCATGTGGATTGCCCATGTTAAGTTAATGATCCATATTGTTTTTGGTGGAGGTCAAGGTCATTTGGGGTCACAAGAGGTCAAAAGGTCAAAACCTTGTAAACACAATATCTCAAAAAGGATAACTGTGAGGGATGTCATACTTCGCGTGTAGATTGCAAATATTGAGTAGATGTTCCATGTCATTATTTTTAGAGTTCAGAGGTCATTTGGGGTCACAAAAGGTCACAAACTTGTAAACATAATATGTTAAGAAGAATATCTTAGGTGTCTCATACTTGGCCCGAGCATTTTTCATATTTAGCATGTAGATGGCCATAGGGTAGGCGATCTCTATTGTTTTAAGTGGATGTGAAAGGTCATCAAAATGGGATTTTAAATTTTGGAAATCAACTGCAATAATTATGACATTAATAGTTAAAATACTTGATTTCATGAGAAATAGGTTAACTTTAAAGGTACCGTTCAGGACAGTTTAAGTTGTTTTTGCCCTTCCTATGTCCCTTTGCTGGCGATTACCCAATCTGCAAAATTTGGTAGGCTCGTCGACGAACCGCTGTCTGCCATTTCGGCAGTTCGTCGGACAAATTTCCGGTGGTTCGCCGCCCGTCCGCAAATGGCCGGGATGCTGATTGGTTGTAAAGTTTTTCCCATCATGCAATGTTGCGTACGGCCAGCGGACCTTCGATGGCCCTCCGTCGGTCCAGCAGAAGCTGCCCGCCTATGACTATGGTTATGAGACCCCACCTTCAAATATTGAAGCAATCGACTTTGGATGTCACTCACTAAATCATTAGAAGCACTGAGTGATTAGGCTTTCTCTCGATTAATAACCTGGAACAATGTTAAAGTTTGCTAAATTATGAGAGCCATGTAACGATTAGGAAAGAGCCCACAAGTCCATAAAATTAGAAAAAATGACATTTAGAAG
>WURT03177447.1:0-10328 GCA_009936505.3 Holothuria glaberrima | reverse complement strand
GAAGGGAAACTCTGACAGTTCTCAAACTTGGTACATAGATGCCCCATATTAAGAGGAAGAACCCTATTGTTTTTGGCAGGGGTCAAAGGTCATCTGGGGTCACCGGGGGTCAAAGTCTGAAAACCTTGTAAACACTATCTCAAGTTGGGAAGCTTGGATTGATTTCATACTTAGTATGTAGATGCGTTCTGGTGAGAGGAAGGACCCTATTGTTTTTGGCAGGGGGTCGAAGGTCATCTGGAGTCACCAGCGGTCATAGTCTGAAAAACTTGTTAACACGATATCTCAAGATAGGAAGGTTGGATTGCTTTTATACTTAGTCTGTAGATGTATTATAGTGAGAGGGAGAACCCTGTTGTTTTTGGTGGGGGTCAAAGGTCATCTGGGGTCACGGGGGTCAACGTCCAAAAACCTTGTTAACACGATATACTCAAGTTAGGAAGCTTGGATTGATTTCATATGTAGTAGCCTGTGTACATGTTCTGGGCCCTGTTTCATAAAGAGTTACAATTGATCTTAAGTTTGATCTGCCATGCGATCATCCTATTGAAATCAAACTTAAGATCGATCTTAACCATTTATGAAACAGGGCCCTGGTGAGAGGAAGAACCCTATTGTTTTTGGTAGGGGTCAAAGGTCATCTGGGGTCACCGGGGGTCAAACTCCGAAAACCTTGTTAACATGATATCTCAAGTTAGAAAGCTTGGATTGATTTTATACTTAGTATGTAGATGCATTATGGTAAGAGGAAGAACCCTCTTGTTTTTGGCGGGGGTCAAAAGTCATCTGGGGTCACCAGGGGTCAAAGTCCAAAAACCTTGTTAACACAATATCTCCAGGTAGGAAGCTTTTATTGATTTCATACTTAGTATGTAGATGTGTTACGGCAAGGGAAAGAACCCTATTGTTTTTGGTGGAGGTTAAAGATCATCGGGGTCACCAGGGGTCAAATGCTGAAAACCATCATCTTTATATGCAGGGTTTGTGTTTTACACTGAAACGGGCGATTTTTACGCCGACGGAAATTTTACTTACGACCAAAAATACAATTCAGTCGTAAATATAAATTTTAACTGGCCCATCTTTACGACAGAAAATTCAACTTACTAACACTCCTCACTGAATTATAATACTTTCACAGTACGTCATTCCACCATTTTACCGTAACGATAAAAAAAACACCTCCAAAATAATGGTCTGTCCCTATCTTGCAACTTTTGACAAGTGATAACAAACGTTCCGGATCGTGGCACTGCCATACGTACTATATGTACACTGTGTGGACATACATTTGTCATTGTGTTTAATCTAATATTGCTAAGGTTAGGTAAAGCTACACCTGTTGCTGGATCATACACGTAATATATTTTCTGCTAAATATATTTTTTATTATCCAAGGACCGTTTCTCATCATAAAAACAGGTTGATATTAAATAATTTCATTCACACTCGAATTTATCGGTAAGTTGAGCTAATCTTGTAGGCTGTAGGCGTAGCCTAAGCCTATGCTCAAGTTGCCATTTACTGCTTATCTCAGTAAGCACTGTATATTTAGTCATTTACTCCAGAAATTTTAAAAGTTACGGCCCAAAATTTTGAATGGTTGTAAAAAAGAAAATACTATCATGAAAAATTACAACGACTTTTTCAGAGAAACGCAAACCCTGGTCACCAGAGGTCAAAAAGGAAACTTTCCCAAGAGTTTCCAAGATCTTTACCTGGCGCACCAGAGGTTAGAAAGTAAAATTTCCCAAGAATTTCCAAGATCTTTACCTGAAGTCACCACAGGTCTTAAAGAAAAAATTTCCCATAAATTCCCGAGACCTTCATCTCTGGTCACCAAAGGCCAAAAAGCAAAATTTTTTAAGAATGTACAAGATCGTCATCTGGGGTCTCCAAAAGTCAAAACACAAAATGTCCCAAGAATTCCCAAGATCAAGTATGTACTCAAAACTATTTTTTCAACACCTTAAGATGGCATTGCACCAGGGACTGAAAGAAATTGGATTATTTGGAATAAAACATATACATACATCATCGAAACCTCAATGCATTTTTGCATTCTGGTTTTTCCATTTTATTCAGAAATTTTATCCTTCTTTTGTGATATACTTTTTTTTGCCGTGGTCCACTTGAAAGCTTGTTAACAAAATTCCTGTAAAAAAGTGAGGCTAGTAGTTAAAAAAGTGAATAGGACATATATTTGAGTGAAAGTTAATTTCTCCAAAGAGATTTGATCTTTAGGGAATAATTATAAGTGTGCAGTACAGTTTCACCCGTTATATGAATTATTACTACTGTGGAGCAGAAATAGTGTCACATTTTGAGTGAAAGACACAGGACAGTCAGTTCACATTAGGAAGGAATGTTGACTCTGCCAAGTTGTCCTTGACAACAATTTTATATTTCGAGAGAGTTTCTTCAACATGAATGAAAGCACTGTGATTGCATTTAAATAAATGTACCAACTGCCAAGTTGCTTTACCAGATTCCTGTTTCCGTCTACAGGTGGTCTTGAAAGCAAAGGTCAGGTACGAGCCCGACCAATATCGGAGCTATAAATGGAGGTTGCGCCTAGTTGTGGTATCTCTAGTCATAGTATTTGTCAGTGTCAATGTATCCTGTGCAATTATCATCTCCAACAAGATCTATGAGCAGAAGGTGGTCCAGGCTAGAGTTGTGATCAATGGCATCTTATTTACATTCTGTAGTTTGGTGTTAGCTGCCTGCATCTGGAAAATCTGGAGAATGACGTCTGCTAATGTATTACTAGAGGCAAGGGTAAGTACATTGGGCTTGATGGTTACTGTTGAGGAGAAGTTACTAGGTGAGGAGAAGAGAGGGGAATCCAAGCTCTTGTACGACTCCCCCTGACAAAATAAATTGACACATGAGGAAATATATACTGTAGAGTATACAGTACATGTGCAGCCTCTCCCCACCATTCAAATTGCATTTTATTATTTTTGTGTGACCATTTTATCATTTTGTTAGTGTTGGACCTTAACATGAATGGTGATGCTCGTTTAAATGAAAATTTGTAGCTAATGGTTACAGTATGTCTGAGCAAATCTTTTGAAATGGATGTAGAAAAGCCTTGTAATCCATGCTGTGATGCATGGCTTGAGTTCCTTTTGGTAGCTTTGTTACAGCATGAAATTAAAGGGAAATGGCAGTCACCCCAATTAGAATTAGTGTGCCCAGGTATTCTTATTCATGAATGGCTCTTTTTAATCATGTGGCAATATTTTGTAATACTGAATGTCACAGTTGTAAGGAATTACTCCTTGCTTTACCTTTTGTTTGCAATGTTCATATTGGAAGCATCTTCAGAGGTACTTAAAAGGCTAATAAGAGATTTGCAAGATTTTCAAAGCTACTGTAATGTAGGATGACTGCTTATTATCTTAAAGTGTTTTCTTTCTTAATATGAGGCTGTTTTCTTGGTACAGGAACTCCAGGAATTTATTTTAAGCAGGGAGTTGTTAGGATGGAGATGCAACTTTTTATAGACTCTTTGAAGCAATGTTCGTTTCCGATGGTAATCTTGCTTTTCTCTTCAAAATTCTCATCTCAGTGCCTAGAATACCTTAGATCAGTGATGCATTGTCAAAATGGTAACGATAAGACACACCCCTCAAGTTGTACTCGTTGACTTTTCGTTGCCAGTCGTCATGAAAAAATGTGAATCTTTTACCTTCCGTCATTATTCATCACACTTAACATCACTTCATTTAAATTCAACAAAGATTTCCCTTTCAACTAACTTTTCAAATGTGTTTCCTAATCATGGGCAAATTTGCTAAAATCTGAGAGATATGTGTAGAGTTGAACAATTTTTCCAGCAGATGACGTGTTAAAATCATGGGGCACAATTGAAATACATTATTTAACCGTTTGTTGCCAGTCGTTTTTAATGAAAATCCTTGGACATCCGCGGAAACACACCTCACTTCAAAGCATGTACAAACAATGATCTTTGTATTGGGATTACCTGGTAAAGAAAGGAGTGGATCACAATTAAGAGGGTTTAGTCTACAGAGACTTAACAATAAGAACAAAGAGACCTGTCAATTAAATAGTGGTGCCTGAAAAAATTAAACCATTTTCAAGTACGCATTGTCTGACAAGTTTGTATGTTGTATCTCTATCCTAACAACTCCCTGTTTTAAAGGTACAGTGCAACAAGGTTTTGCTAGCCTTCATTTATTTTATCAATTAAATTGCAGGATTTTTTAAAGAATAAAATATTTACTTCATACTGCAGTTTATCAATATTCTTTTTTTTTTATTTTCTCATGAAGGGTGTATCAGTATGTCAAGCATCAACAGCTTGTGTAATCATTGTGCTGGTATTTGCTACCAGAGCAGTGTACAACGTCGTGGCTGTTTCACCCAATGTTGGATGTCCAAAGTTTGGCTCTACATGGCTTTATGTAACTGATGAGGTAAGGTATTTGTTTTGGCTTGGACTGTGACCTGGGGTATGTTAAGTGAGTTCACTGGCTCTGACCTGCTTACCTTGAAAAAATCGTCATGATAGGAGAGGAAGGAAGCAATTGTAAACAGTTAAACCAATAGT
Organism: Holothuria glaberrima; assembly: GCA_009936505.3. Classification (NCBI taxonomy): domain Eukaryota; kingdom Metazoa; phylum Echinodermata; class Holothuroidea; order Aspidochirotida; family Holothuriidae; genus Holothuria; species Holothuria glaberrima. The sequence goes on along the minus strand of WURT03177447.1, from coordinate 5,746 downwards.
GAAATGGGTTTAGCTCATACCACCAAGGTTGTAGATCTGTAAGATTGTGATCATTATAGAACTGCTTGTCAACCTTGGTGTTGATTTTGTCTGATTTGTCACAGATTTTGCCAAATTTGGCAGTCAGTAAAGAAGGCAAAACATCAAACCTCTATTTCCTGTGATACTTATTCTGTAACTGGGCAGCAGTTTGGCATAAATCACATTTGTGAAATAATTGCAAGTTTTATAATTAATCATGCTTTTTCAGTTTGTACAGACTGCTTTATACGCAGTGTGGTTGGTTTAGGGTAGACTTTTCGTTTTAAATCTAGAGTCCTGAAAAGGTTGGAAAGGGATACTGTGTTTATCTTGAAGAAAATTTGAAGTTGATGTGAAATTACCAATGTACATTTTGGCTTCTATAAAAATATGTTTTAAGTTAGAAAATGCAGAATGAGTGGTTTTGTTGTTTTAAATTACAGCCTTGTGCCAAACATGGTGCCTACTTCTGTATACCGTGCAACATGGTATATCAGGTTCAATGTTCAGTGGACTGGCTTACAACTGTAAATAATAACACACTTATCCTTGATGAAGTGGGCATGGCTTTTTGGATACTGCTGGTCAGAAGATGTGTGATGGTTACCTAGGGTCATTGTAGAAAAAAAAAAGACCTTTAATCTGCTTTTGCTCATGTTATGAAAAGGTCACAGACATGAGTGGATTTTACTTAATAAGGAACTTTGGTTGTTGTACATGCATAGTGTGTAACTGGATAGTGACTTTATGTTCCTCTGAACTATTAGTGGTTTAGTTTGTCATGGTAGTGGATTGTACATTGTTTAAAGAATAGAGCTTTGCTTCCTGAATTGCATAATTTGAATTCAGCCGCAAACTATTTTGATATAGAAAAACAGTATTTTGGGAGTGAAACCAGGAAGTATTTGTTAAAAAGAACAAGTTTATTTCTTCATAATCGGAAAGTGTTAGTTCATTTGAAATTTATGAATGTTACATTCATAGAAGTGTGAAATTGAAGTCAATACAGATGGACATTTTTCAGCAAAGTGAATTAGAATGTGATCCACAATTTGCATCCTGTTTTTAGAACAACTGTGGGGTGGGGGGGGGGGGGAGAGGGTCACGACACCTATGTCAGACCACAGAAAATGCAATGGAGTCATGGAATAGGGGTGCCTACGCACTAGAGCAGTCAGTCAAAGGGTTTTATTTAGAACAGCTGGGAGCTTTGAAGAGATCATTTTGAAGTCATAAGTACAGGTAACATGTACAGCAAAGGTTGTAAACATTTGGGATGTGTCATGTTGGCATATGTATTGTTATAATAAGAGAATAAGTTTTCTTTGTTTTTATAAAGATCACAAAATTTGAAAAATCTCTTGTACGAGTCAGTGTGGAATTTATAGATATTATAAATCTTCATGTGTAGAGAAAATAAAAATATTATGCTACATGGCATCTTTTGTAATTTTCTCAATTTTTACTGTAGGCTGACTTGGTCAAGGTATTAGCAGATGTCAAGTTCATACTCTTTGGAGTAATACTCTTCATCTGGGAGTTCTTACCAACACTGGTGGTGGTGCTGTTTTTCAGGGTGAAATGCACCTCGACGGTAAGTGACTGCAAAGATGAGTTAACTGTTCAGAGTTTAAAATAGTAGAAAGTATGAGGACATGCAGAGACTCAACTTTAAGATTCTTTCAACATTTTGTTACTGAGGGCCCTATTTTGATTGTTGAAACCCTAGTACCCCCTTTCACCATTAGATGAAAACTGAATGCAAGTTCCAATATATTTACAGTGTGACTTGACAGTATGAGACAGACTTCAACATTAGGCAATGTAAACCACTTAAATTCCACCTATGTCAGATGTAAGAAACTTTGCCATATATATTAAAAAAGGTAGAAATAAAGACTAATCCAATTATTTGTGCTTGTTTCTGATATTTTGTAAATTTATGGCTGACTTCATGGCCCAACAGGGGGTGCTCCAAGGCGCTCTGGTCTAGAAATACTGCTCTAGATTATAGAGTATTTTAATAGTTAAGTAGTTATGGGAAGATCCAGGTACAGAACTGAGGAGGGGGACAGGAGTAACAAGATGGGAGAAACCCCCCTCTCCCAGAATAGAGAGTACCATTCAAGTCCAATTTAGGACATAAATATACTTCAAAATTTTCAAATGCTTTTTCCTGTTAGTATGTGAGGACCTTGGATTATTTACAAAAACCACTGTGTGAACAACTTTCACTAACCTCCCCTTAGACAACACTTCCATCCCAGGACAGTGTTCACATAAATAAATTTATACAAATGTTACAATTCTACCTCAAGCTCTTTTCATATGGAAAAATGGCTTTTCCTGTTAGATAGCTGGATTACAACCTGAGACCAGTAAACTGTTCAGACTTTAAATGGTATAAAGATGATAGGGATGTGAAGGTACAGTGTAAGGATAATTGTTCCAGTTTCCAACTTGGTAGTTAGTGAGTGTAAGCTTCAATGTACCACTATAATAGTATCAGAAGTGTGGGGAACCTTGCTTCATTATACTTCTTTCTCATTTGAAAAATAATTCCTTCTACAGTTTTGGAAAAAGTTTTATATTGTACCTCTGTGCAAAGACTGGTATTGCAAAATGAATGATAATCAGCTAAAATGTAAGTGAAAACAAAAAATTGATAAAAAGTGCAGAATTTGCCCGAAATTTGTAAAAGACTTGTTTGAAACTCAAATAGACAAATGTGTTATATTACGCCTTGTGGTAACTTTATGAAACTTACTACACTGTGTAAAAAGGCCATGGCCGGCCCGACTTAAACCAATTGGTTAGAAACTGAGCCGTAAAATTTCATCTAACTAACTACACTGTGTAGCTAATGCTGGAAATCATTGTAAGTGGGATTTATTTCTGTCTTTGCAGAATGAAGCTTTTATTTCATTCAGTGCTAGGGTTAGTATTCAGAATATTGTCAGATTTTAAGTGGAGATTAAAATACAGCTAGGGCTGTACAATTATGCAGGAACAGGTTCATGTGCTATAACTTGGCATATGTAATAGCTCTTGGGCAACCTCTATCAGTGCCATCCGGCTTTGTGTTTGACTATGGGTTATCCTGCATAAATAAGTAATTGCATGAATTACAACATGCTATGTCAGATAAAAATTCAGATCAGATGTGAAAGTAAAATTATTTTTACTTTCATTTTAGGATGCTACACATGTTAATGAATCCCATGGGTTTGTTATTGTGTTTCCATTTTGCAAAGTGAAGTGTTACTTTCTCACATGTCACTGTTGGAGAAACTTGATGGGTCCCATTTATGTCATATCAGGGTTATGCATTGGCATTATGAAACAAGCAGCTACAGGATGTATCTCGCAATATACTCAGCCTTGTGGGGGATGCATATTTGTTGTCACTCTTTTATATCTTTGCCTGCCAGTATTGAGCTTGGATTTGTACCCACAGATTGTGAAAGTTGAGCAAAAATTCCAAGTTAGGTTTTGCATCTGTGCAGATAAAAAATGATGTGTGAATGTACTTGTAATCATACTGGCCATGACTTTCAGGTAGAAAATAGTCCATCACCTGAAGTAAAGACAAATTTTCAAATCATAAATGTAGTATGTCATCAGGACATATGTCCTGTACAGTAACATTTTTAAGGTAGGATAGGCCCAAATTTAAGAAGGAAGGTAATCACTGCACCGGTAGTCAAACAAGGAATAGTGATGCACAGAGTGAAATCCCCAGATAGTGTGGGGTCCAGGGACTCTTGGCTTTTTTAGCATGCACAGTGCAAACCACTTACAGGGTGGGGTCTAGGGGCTCTTGGCTTTTTCAACATGCACAGAGTGAAAACTCCTTACAGGGTTGGTTCCAGGAGCTCCTTGCTTTTAAGTATTTCATAAAACTGCAGGAAACTGTTTTAAGAGGTAAATATTAAATGAAAAACTCATTGGGTTTGGTGCTGAAGTGCAGAAGGAATGTTGACACACATGCTTTGCCATTCAGTGAAAAGAAGATGTTGGTAAATGCTATTTCAGGTTGAGATTGACTGCTGGTTACCACCCATATAGACATCCCTGTTTCTGGGTTAGTGATATCCATACAAAGTGAGTCTATCAAGTTTCAGAATGGGCATATATGTACTCTGTGATATGAAATCTTGGCTACATCCCTCATACTCACTTCCAAAGATGCTAAACAACTCCTAGTAGATAACATATTGTAGGACACATAATATTATCAGCTAGCTGATTGTTAGTTAATAATAAACTTTCATTTCATGCTTTCCTGATTTCCAAGTTTAAAGAAGTCTTTGAAGTTTGTATCATTCTACCTTTGTCAAACAAAACTAAATTAGGTCATTTACCTACTGAATCTAACCTGTACTGATAGCGTCCCTGTCATGTAGGTTGGGAACATGTTCCATTTTCAGTTTCTATTTTGTTGTGAATAAGGTGATATTTTTGTTCAAATTTCCATTAGTTTGAACCATTTCCTGACAGTGAGAAATGCAGACAATATTGCTGTGATGGCACTGACTGCCTTGACTTTTGTTCTGTTGGAAGTATATAATTGTGTGAGCTCATAGGTAATCAGTACAATCAGAGTATTGGTGTGATTATGTCTGGCAGCTTCATCATACTGGTGTGAGACTAAGTTATAAATTTGGTTGAGTGTGAAAGAAAGCTCATCAAGAACCCTTTGTGTAAAAAGAAACCTAGAAGTAAACCCAAGTACAAAGAAGAAAAGTCCACTTGAGCTCTTTAAACCTTCAAATAAGAATCCCAAGTAACAGACTCTGGCAAGAAGTTATGCTTAAAATAATGTAACTCATGCATGAAAAAAAATTGTTCTTCTAGCTGTGAAGTAGTAAACACTAGAAGCACTTAGAAACTGGTGTGCTATTGCAGAATAGTTCTCTCATTGAGACCTTTTTGAAGAAGGAAGTTGTCGTGTGTGTGTTTTACTAAGTTTATGTCCCAATGAATGGCTAAAACAGGCATTTAATGGATGTATGAAGGGCTTTCAAGTAATTAATCATTGCAGGCAGGGTTTTATTTAGTAGCTGAGGGATTGCAGGAATCCCGCCACAAAGGTTGTCAGTTCCCTTACAATGAAAACTTGTTGAGGGGGAATTCCCGCACAGATTTTTAGCTCAAACCAGCTCTAAGAGCTGTTTGAGCTATTGTGATCCGCCACCGTCACTCTTTGTATCTATCTATCTGTCTATCTATCACGTCTGTCCACAGTTGCCTTTAATGCTCTCAGGCACACATTCATGAACGGATTTTAACGAAACTCGGACACATTGGTCGTTGAACTATAGGCTACCTGTCACTTTCAAGAAGTTGAGGTCAAAGGTCATTTAGGGGTCATTAAAGGCTGTCATTACGCTTCAAAACGTATCTCGTCCCACAAATAGCAATTGTATATTCTTGAAAGGTGGTCATAATATTTCTTACATAGTGGTTCTTTAAACTAATACACAGATTTTTGATCCAAGGTCGTTAGAGGTTAAAAGGTGGAAATATCTTTGATGTGGTATTGCTTTGCGCCTGTCAGTCCGATATTTACCAGATATGGTTTAGTTAATCGACTTTTGAAGGGCTTCCAGCTGGATGTAAAAATGTGGGTCAAAGGTCATCCAAGTGTCATTTGAGGCCATAGTTGTAAATATTTTGAAATGCTATTTTCTCCTAGATACTTTACCAAATTATCTTCAAAATT
>WURT03177436.1:0-10329 GCA_009936505.3 Holothuria glaberrima | reverse complement strand
TAAATGACCTTTGACCTCAACTTCTTGAACGTGACAGGTAGCCTATAGTTCAAGGACCAATGTGTCCGAGTTTCGTTCAAATCGGTTAATGAATGTGCGCCTGAGAGCATTAAAGGCAATTGTGAACAGACGTGATAGATAGACAGATAGATAGACAGAATGATGGTGGCAGATCACAATAGCTCAAACAGCTCTTAGAGCTGGTTTGAGCTAACAAAATCAGGATATCCCACCGGCTAATCCCTACTGCAGGCAAAATTCGCCCCTCCTGACGTTATGGTCCAGTTGTGCAGTCATATGACTCGAATGCAGAAGACAGCAATTTGTACCCTTTCACACGTGTGGTCTAACCCTACTGTACGTACCCCAAAGTTGCCCACTGTACTTCAGAACAGTAAAATTGGATCCTAAACAGTACTTTTGGAAAGAGTGCTGTTCGATGGAACATGCTCAGTAAAAAAAATTAATTTCGAACCCTGAATTTGATTTCCAGAACTTAATGACTTTTGACTTCCAACAAAAAGCAGTGCCTTTAATTTAATGTAGAGCATGATGTACTGTAAATGCTAAGCATGAAATCCTTCAAGACGAGAGTGTGAGGTACAGTAGTGTTAGTTCATGGGGTTAATTTGGTGCCAGATTTGGCACCAACAGTTGGGGAGAACAGTTAGTACACAGGGTTTTACCCTGGCATTTTTCTTGTGAGGCAACCACGGGCCACCTCACAGTTTTTGGTCACAGCCTCACACAAATTTTCCCTAATTGTCACCTCTACTGCACTATAGCTTTAGAAGCACTGATAGTTCTCTCTCTGTTGGTACCAGAGCAAGAACATTACCCTCATGGACTAATGCCACCTCACACTCTCTAAAACCATGATAAACCCCGAGCACAGTACTGATAGCAATCACAGCAAATTTCTGCAAGGTGGCAGCCTCACAAAAAACACAAAAAAAACAAAAAAAAAACAGAGAAGCCAAAAGGCTTAGTGATTCCTTGCCATATAATATATAGTTAAAAACATGAATCATTCACATGACAAGCATGAGATCCCTCAGTTATCCTACTTGAGATATCATGTTTTATGGTCAAAACTTCTTGAAATCTTGTGACTCAATGACCTTTCACCACCACTTAAAACAATATGATCAGCTACCCTATATGGCCATCTACATGCTAAGAACAATCCACAGGTCAAGTATGAGATTTCTTGCAGTTATCCTCCTTAAAACAGGTTAACAAGGTTTTGACCTTTTGACCTCTTGTGACCCCAAATGGCCTCTGACCTCCACTAAAACCAAGAGGAAGTTTCTTCTCAACACGGACAATCCACATGTCAAATGTGAGATCCCTCAGTTACCCTTCTTGAGGTACCATGTTTTCAAGGTTTTGACTGTTTGACCTCTGGTGACCCCAAAAGACCTTTGACCTCCACCAAATACAATATGCGTGATCAACATGCTACATAAGAGATCCCTCACAGTTCCCTCACAGTTACCCTTGAGATAGAGTGTTTACAAGGTTTAACCATCTGACCTCTGGTGACCCCAAATGACCTCTGACCTCCACTAGAAATTATGCTTATGAGATCCCTCACAGGTACCCTTCTTGAGATACAGTGTTTAGAAGAGTTTGACCGTTTTACCTCTGGTACCTTTTGCACAGGTTTCCACGCATAAACCTGTGATTACCCATGGCAGAAACATGTAAAAACCTGAGGATTTGGAACCAATACACGGTTGGGATTAATTCATTGTGAAACTAGATGTAAGATTATGAATATTAATTTCATTGCAAGTCATCGGCATGAATGTCATCAGCATGAACAAGCAAGTGAGATAGGGATGTTCAACAGACAGGTCTAAGCATATGTGTGTAGTCAGTCGGAACTGTCCAATGATGTCACTCAGCCTCTGGTAGGCATGCAATTCGTCTCAGACGGGCGTGTTATACAAGCTTTGACACCGTATAGAGTACATTATTTCCATGGCGAGAATATGCGACTACTGCAGCTCTTCTAGTCTAGAAATCGTTTGCGACCCACGCGACCACGGAGCTCCTCGCGACCTGTCAGAAAACATCTGGCAACCCACATTTGGGTCGCGACCCATCATTTGAGAACCCACTGTATTAGTCTACTGTATTTTTTCCGGCAGATTCTGCCAAGTAGAAATGGTATTAGCTCTGCCTGATTGGGCAAGTGCAAAAAATTAAATTCATCAGAGCCTGCATGGGAAAATTACAAACTTCACATCCCCCATGCGGAGGTCTTATTTCTATCAACTTCAAGGTCACCACAACAGACTGAAAAAACAAAGGAAACAAAACAATCCTTATCAATGTGAGGAAGTGATATAACCCCTGCTTGCCTCAAGCTCACTTTGGGTCGCAAATGTAGTAATTTCCTTTGCTGATATCTCGAGTATTACATGTCCGATTTGAATGGAAGTTTCACCAAAATGCGTAGAATTAGCTCCACTTTTTTATGTAAAACTTTGATTGTTGCTTAAACCCTTCCTTTAAGAAAGAAATTAAGCAAATTCAGCTAGTTAACTGGTCCTCCTGAGGGCACTTCAGTACAGCACGCAACCGACTTTGTCAGCTGGGCAACCAATTTCAGAGGCAAGCCTCGTGGGACCAAGTGGGAGGAAAGCCGGAGCACCTGAAGATAAACCCACTTAACATCGAGTGGGATTTAAACCCATGCACATGTGAAACAAATTGGTGCACAGCAGCTGGAATACACCACACCCCCCTCAACCCAACTTAAGAAAGTCTGGAGCAAGTTCTTATGTAATTCATATAAAGTATTTTGACTTACGAAAAAACTCATGCAAATGTTAGTGAATTCCACCCCAAATCACAATTGAATCCTTGACAGGCTGTCCACTCTGCTAATGCTAAGCATTTTGCAATTTTTATCAAGATGGACCCTACCGTCCATCTTGGGTCTTGGATCCTGAACACCCTGAAGGCACCACTATTAAACAGAATGTCATTATGACAAATGGTAAAAGAGAATCTGTAGGAGTATGCAATTTGCAGAATTTCATAAAAGGGGCCATAGGGCCTACATGAAACCTTGGACCAAAACTTCTAGAAAACCATAAACAGATCACTAACCAAGCATCATTTTAATGGGTGGTCAACTCTGTTTAACATTAACTGGAGGAAGAGGTTAACCATTTTGCAGGAGAACACAAAGTAGATCCTAAGGCCCATTTTGGGCCTTGGACCCAAAATTTCTGTACACCCTGAAGGAACCACTAATCAAGTATCATAATGACAAACCATCAACATTGTACCAGAGAATCTGTAGTTGAAGCATTTTGCAAATTTTGTAAAAGGACCATAGGGCCCAACATGGGACCTTGGACCAAAATTCCAGAAAACCACAAACAGATCACTAACCAAGCATCATTATAACAGGCTGTCAACTCTGATAAACATTAACTGCAGGAAAGTTAATCACATGCAGTACTTCACAAAATGGACCCTATGGTCCATCTTGGGCCTTGGACCTAATTTCCTGAACACCCTGAAGGTACCACTACCCGAATACAATTATGACAAACCATCAGCTTTGTAAAAGAGAATCTGCAGGAGTAAGCTTTTTGCAAAATTCATAAATGGGACCACAGGGCCCACGTGGGACCTTAATTAGGCCAAAACTTCCAGAAAACCATAAACAGATCACTAACCAAGCAGCATTATGACAGGCCGTCAGCTCTGTTTAACTAACTGGAGGAGGGGTTGACCATTTTGCAATATTTCACAAAATGAACCCTAGGGTAAATCTTGGGCCTTGGACCCAAAGTTTCTGTACACCCTGACAGAACCATTTGCAGAGCATCATTATGACAAATCATCAACACTGTTCACGCCAATTTGTAGGAGGGAAAACATTTTCCAAAATTTCATAAAATAAGCCATTGGGGCCCACATGGGACCTTGGACCAAAGTTCAAGACTACCATAAACAGATCACTAACCAAGCATCATTATGACAGGCTGTCAACAATGTTTAAACATTAAATGGAGAAAAAGTTAATCACTTTGCAACATTTCACAGAATGGACCCTACGGCCCATCTTGGGCCTTGGACCCAAAATTTCTGAACACCCTGAAGGTACCACTAATAGAGTAACATTATGACACACCCTCAACATTGTACAAGAGAATCTGTAGGAGAAGCATTTTGCAGAATATCATAAAATGGGCCATAGGGCCCACATGGGACCTTGGACCATAAATTTCTGAACATCCCACATGGTCCACCACCCAAGAAACACCCAAACAGGAACACCCAAACAAATCCATGGAAACATGTGGGAGGAGCAGCATTTTGGACAATTGTGGACAGATACACTTAGCAACACAGACAGACAGACAGAGTGACATCACATGATCACAACAGCTCACACCACCATACTGGTATGAGCTAAAGATAGCACTGTCATGACCCATCATCTACTAAACACTGGCCAGATTTGATAAAATTTGCAGGTAACCCCAGGGGTAGTTGAAGGTTTTTCATGATTTCTGTGCTTGAACTCTATAACCCCAAATGACCTTTGACCTACTTCAAAATTAAAACTATAATGAACCATCATCTACTGAACACTCTTGCCAACTTTGATAAGATTTCGATATAACCTCTAGGAGTTGAAAGATTTTGAGTGATTTCATTGTTTGACCTCTTCATGACCCCAAATGACCTTTGACCTCCTTCAAAAGTACAACTGTCAAGATCCATTACTTACTGACCACTCTAGCCATATTTGACAAAATCTGCCTGTAACCCTTTGATTGGTTTTACTGTTTGACTCCTTTACAACCCCAAATGCCCTTTGACCTACTTCAAAACTACAACTGACAGGACCCATCATCTACTATACACTCTGGCCACATTTGATAAAATTTGCCTGTAACCCTTTGGAGTTAAATGCTTTTGAGTGATTTTACTGTTTGACTTCTTTACGACCCTAAATGACCTGTGACCTACTTCAAAAGTACAACTAATATGACCCATCATCCACTATACACTCTGGCAAAATTTGATAAAATTTGCATGTGGCCCTTAGCAGGTGGAGGCTTTTTGTGTGATTTCACTGTTTAACCTCTGTATGACCCCAAACGACCTTTGACCCACTTCAAAAGTACAACACTAATGACCCATCATCAACTGAACAATATTGCTATATTAAAGAAAATTCAGACATAACCCCTTGGAGTAAAAGGCTTTTTAGAAATTACACCGTCTGACCTTTTATTTGACCTCTCATGACCCCAAATGACCTTTCACCTACTTCCTGTTATCATATTTATCAAGCCCTTGATATGTATTATAAACCTACCAACTTTGACTTGGAATGGTCAAAGAACCTGCAGACAGCAGCCTTTTAACCAATGTTGACGGACAGACAGACAGACACAGACGCATTGCCATGATTGAGCTAATAACTAGTAGCCTCCTTCAAAAACCATATCAATGTACAGTTCTTTGGATTAAATAGCAAAGTATGATGTCATAGGGCACATACAGTACCATATATGGGAAAGGGGTTGTTGCTAAATTGTAAGCTGATGTAGGTATGGGACTTTCATTTGTGTGGGCAAAGGACCATTTAAAGTTACATTACGCTAATGCCATACTGACTGTACAGTGTACACACATATATATATATATATATATATAACACACACAGGCTAGATTAAACATACAGATGATGTGTTTGCAAAGGGCACTGCATGGACCTCTTGATTGATATGTAAATACATATGGGTTTCATAGCTTGTGGTTTGGCTTTTTTCTCTCTCAAAGAATAATTACTGAAAATGTGTCCATTCCTGACAAAGCCTTGCTGTGTGTGTTTGTTTCTTCATTCTACTGCATTTATTTTATAATTTAGCAAACACTGTGCATTGCATTTGTGCTATGTATTTTGAAAAGTACATCGCATGTGCAAGAAAACGTGTCACATTTTGCGATACCATACCAGCTATTCGAATGCTGCTCTTAGGAAAGTATCCATCTTTCCTACGATATCCTACTTTATACTAACATTTTATTCAAACCTGGTATTTTACAGTGCTGGCCTGAAAGTTATTACCTACATTCTGTTACTGTATTCTCACAATGTCTTACTGTAGATTTACTTCAGTTGATAAAATTTCATATGAAGAACTTCAGTACTTGGCTGCTGATGCATCATTTGAACAGTTGTCTACAGTTTTCTTACCATTTATATTTCTGTCTTCCAGCCATTTTGACAGAGGTTGGCCACAAAGTTCCATCTGAATATAGAGCATGTATCTTATTTGTGATACATTGTCAGAATCTTCAAACACAACGAAACTGCTTCTATCCTGACTGTTATTACTGTCACCCATCTGCAAGATGTTGGGGGTTGGCTCGGAAGGAGAAGCCCGAGGTTCTCCAGAACTGTTAGACGAACTTGTTTCAACCTGGCTGTCATCCTCAGGAATGCTTCCACTCTCTTGAGACGAGGGCTCTGAATCTGCCTCATCAGTTGATTCAAGCCAAGCTGTATGGTATTGAACTATACTTGGGCAGGAACTGCTGGATACTTCTGCCAATGTCGTAACTTCTCGACAAATCTATTGCAACAAAAGGCAAAAATGAATGAACAGTATACGGAAGGTAGAAGGTCTGTAACAAAAAGTTACCTAGGCCTCTGATAAAGAAGGCTTTCAGATTTGATATGGTGATAACAGGGATCCCTACAAGGAGCATCAAAAACTGAAATATAGGAATTTGTGGAGCAAAACTTTTAGCAAAATATGGGAATACATACGAAATTTTCTGTCCAAGATAGGAATAAGAATTTGTGGCACCTGCAAGAGTTGGCTACAATGGAAACTTGAAGGGAAATATTGCCTTTGAAAAAATATCACAAAGTGACACCAATGAGTCCAGTTGTGGTCTTTTCCCCTTTCCAAACATAAAATCACAAGTAACTTGCAGCAGATCAACACTAATCTCGCAAAATATGGACAGAAAGAAGCAACAATTTCCTCATGGAACCGGCTCATTATTGAACGATAAGCCTCTCCCACATGCAACGTTCGTACTGCTGCATATTAATTTAGGAAGAGCTGTTATCGGGTCATATTGACACTCATTACACAATACGTCTTGACCTTGCGTACCGCACTTACCATATATATATATGCTCACAACAAGCTAACACCACAGTTTCTGTACCACCCTGTGCTGTACTGTAGAATACTGCAACTCACCCAGGGAATTGTAATACCATCTCCCTGGTTCATCATGCGGTTCACGTCTCACACAGTTTGTGTAGGGAGCTGCCCCTTTGTTACAGGACATGCAGTGTGCTTTATAAGTCGTTACAGGATGGCTTTCCCTGCTTGAACATAATTGTTTTCAAGAGTGGCATCACAGGTTCTTTAGATTTTCTTTTTCTACTTGGGCCTTAACAGACAGTAGCAGTTTATACTGAGGCACCAACAATCTATTTTACATCCTGCTGTTTGGAAAGCAAAGCAACCTGCTAAGGCCCAATGGCTACAATTCGAAATCACAGTTTAACTATAATTTTGTGTATAGTATACCAGGGTGGTGATAAGACCCCTTTAGTCTGTTAGTATACCGGTACTAACTGTAGTTCAATCAGTGTCAAACTCCCTGGTTCAGTACAGACATATGTAGTAATAATTCTCAGTAGTTTGTATTTTACGCATGTTGTGCATATGCTGTGGAAGGCGATTGTTATTGTCTGACGTAACGTGATACCAGAATGCAAAAATGCATTGAGGTTTTGATGAAGTTTATATGTTTTATTTCAGATAATGCCATGTTATCCCATTTCTTTCAGCCACTGTTGAAATGCTATCTTAAGGTATTGGAAAATTACAGTTTTGTGTTCATATTTGATCTTGAGAATTCTTGGGAAATTTAAATTTGCATTTTGACCTTTGGAGACCCCAGATGACAATCTTATAAATTCTTGAAAAAATTTGCTTGTTGACCTGTGGTGAACTGTGAGGAAGGTCTTGGGAATTTTTGGGAAATTTTACTTTTTGACCTGCAATGACCTCAGGTAAATTAGATCTTGGGAACTCTTGGAAAATTTTGCTTTTTAACCTCTGCTGACCTCAGGTAAAAATCTTGGGAACTCTTCAGAAATTTTCCTTTTGAATCTTTGGTGACCCCAGATAAAGATTTTGGTCTTCAGTGTTTGACCCCTAGTGGTGCCAGGTGACCTTTGACCTCCAACAAAACAAAGGAGTACTAATTCATACCATAAAACATCAGAATACTAAAATATGAGACTCATCCAAGCTTCTCACATCAAGATATGGTGTTAACAAGGTTTTCAGAGTTGACCCCGGGGACTCCAAATGACCTTTGACCTCCACCGAAAACAATAAGGGCTCTCTCTCTTATCATAACACATCAACATACTAAGTATGAAATCAGTATAAGCTTCCTATCTCAAAATATCGTGTTAACAATGTTTCCAGAGTTTGATCCACAGTGACTCCAGATGACTTTTGACTCCTACCAAAAACAATAAGGTTCATCCTCTTTCTATAACATTTTTACATACTGAGTATGAAATCAATACAAGCTTCCTAACTCAAGATATTCTGTGAATGAGGGTTTCAGCATTTGACCCCAGGTGACCCAGATGACCTTTGAACCCCACCAAAAACAATAGGGTTCTTCCTCTTACCATAACGCATCTACATACTAAGTATGAAATTAATCCAAACTTCCTACCTCGAGATATTGTGTTAACAAGGATTTTAGAGTTTGACTCCAGGTGAGCCCAGATGACTTTTGACCCCCACCAAAAACAATAGGGTTCATCCTCTTACTAAAACATATCTGCATACTAAGTATGAAATCAATACAATCTTCCTACCTTGAAATACCATGTTAACAAGGTTTTCAGAGTGACCTCTAGTGACCACAGATGACTTTTGACCCCACCAAAAAATAGGGTTCTTTCTCTTAGCATTTAGCATCTACATACTACCTTGAGATATCATGTTAACAAGGTTTTTACAGTTTGACATCCGATGACCCCACCAAAACAATAGGGTTTATCCTCTTTCTACAACGTTCCCACATACTGAGTATGAAAGTGTTCTTTCCCTTACTATACACATCTACATACTTAGTATGAAATCATGTTAACAAGCTTCCTACCTCGAGATATCATGTTAACAAGGTTTTCAGTCTGACATCCGATCATCCCAGATGACCTTTGACACCCACCAAAAACAACAGTGTTCTTCCCCTTACGTTACACATCTACATACTTAGTATGAAATCAATACAAGCTTCCTACCTTGAGATATCATGTTAACAAGGTTTTCACAGTTTGACATCCGATGACCCCAGATGACCTTTGACCCCACCAAAAAAATAGGATTCTTCCTCTTACCATAACACATCTACATACTAAGTATGAAATTAATCCAAACTTCCTACCTCGAGATATTTTGTTAACAAGGATTTTAGAGTTTGACTCCAGGTGAGCCCAGATGACTTTTGACCCCCACCAAAAACAATAGGGTTCATCCTCTTACTAAAATGTATCTGCATACTAAGTTTGAAATCAATACAATCTTCCTACCTTCAGATATCTGGTTAACAAGGTTTTCACAGTTTGACATCTGATGACCCCAGATGACCTTTGACCCCACCAAAACAATAGGGTTCATCTTCTTTCTACAACGTTCCTACATACTGAGTATGAAATCAATCCAAGCTTCCTAACACAACAGCGTTCATCTTCTTTCTACAACGTTTCTACATACTGAGTATAAAATCAATTCAAGCTTCCTAACTCAAGATTTTCTGTGTATGAAGTTTTTAGAGTTTGACCCCAGGTGACCCCAGATGACCTTTGACCCCCACCAAAAACAATAGGGTTCTTCCCCTTACCATAACGCATCTACAAACTCAGCATGAAATTAGTCCAAGCTTTCTACCTCGAGATATGGTCTTAACAAAGTTTTCAGAGTTTGACCCCAGTAACCCCAGGCGACCTTCGACCCCCACCAAAAACTATAGGGTTCTTTCCCTTACTAAAATGCATCTACATTCTTAGTATGAAATCAATCCAAGCTTCCTAACTTAAGATATTGTGTTAACAAGGTTTTTAGAGTTTGACTCCAGGTGACCCCAGATGACCTTTGACCCCCATCAAAAACAATAGGGTTCTTCCTTTTACTATAAAGCATAGATATTAAGTATACATACATACATACATACATACATACATACACATACATACATACATACATACATACATACATACATACATACATA
>WURT03177425.1:0-10329 GCA_009936505.3 Holothuria glaberrima | reverse complement strand
GGTATGACTCGACCTGGGAATCGAACCCGGGCCTCCCGAGTGAGAGGCGGATGCTCTACCACTAGACCAAACACGCGGTCTCGATTTCAAATGTAGAACCTCATTCCAGGATTATCCTAGTGAAATGTTGATCTAGTTGCACAAACATAAAAGGAGATGATTCATCGCATGGGTCACATATTCAACTACAACTTTATAAAACTGAGTGAGTATTCTTTTTATAGCTATTCTTAATGAGAGAATTTATCATACCGTTTACCAGTGATCAGAGATATGCAAAAGGAGGGGGAGGGGCTAGTTTAGAAATGATTAATCTATCGTTGATTTCTTTTTTAGTGTTTTGTCATTAACATTCATTATAAAATGAAGTAAGCTCGGTCTGATAGAGCATTGATCTTTTTGAGAAAAGCATTTGATCCCAACGTCCTTTCTGGTTACACTCTAAAAACGTCCGGTTCAAACTGAGCCAGAAATGGGCGCTGAACCGCAAAAAGATCAAACATTTGACTTTACTGTCGGTTCCAAACAAACCATGTTTGGTTCAAAATGAACCAGATCTAGTCAAATATTTGACAAGATGTCTGTTCAGTGCCCGCTTGTTCGGAATCGGTTCAAACTTGAACCGGACGTTTTTAGAGTGTAAAATAAATTTCCAACAGAGTAAATGGTACACTGTAAAAACAGTGTTTACGAATTAAACACTTTTCTAAACACTTTTTTACCCCCACTTTTGAAACACGTTTAAACTCTAAACATGTTCAGGAAAAAAACACATGATGTTTAGGAATTAAACACATAGTGTTTAGGAATTAAACATGTGTGTTTAGGACTGAAACATGTTTCTTAAGTGGGGGCAAAAATGTGTTTAATTCCTAAACACCTTTTATAGAGTGTAATGTTTCAAATTGTATTACAATCCTATACCAAAGTACGAAGTCACTTGCCTGTACCAATAATGAGAATTCTGAATATTCCTTTTATAACTTCAGGGTCATACAAGATAAAAAGTTCTTTCCATCTTTTTGTAACTTCATTTTCTTTCTGTTCATTTGAGCCTGGAAAAGTCTGGGGCTTTAAGATATTTAATTAGTTTACACACGAAAAATTTTGCAAACACATTTTTAAGGCTAACACTAACACTAAAAGTTTGTAACTTAATATGAATCGGTAAACCGTGTAAAGAATTAAAAACATCGAAGTTATTATGATACCTACACATGCAAGAATTAAAAATGTTATCAAAGACAATCTGTCGTACACCTAACCTCCTAACTTCAATGCACCTAACTTAACTTTTATGAACACTATATGGGAACCAAACGGCACCTATAGGTCATTAAACTGTACCTAACAGTCTGCAATTACAAAAATATATTTAAAAAAAAAAGTTCCAATATGAACCCCAATAGTTCAATTCCCATCTTTATGGGACATTCCTGAGCTGATATATAAAATGCTGAAGCTTTTTCGCTCAGTTTAAAATGATAGTTACGCAGCAGTTTATGATGTCAGTCTTGTACTACTCAGATTACAATTTCACGTTTTCTTTGTTGTTCTTGAAGCCTTGACCCTTTCCCAAATGTAATTGTTGTACTTTATGAGAGTGGCTTGAATGTAAGTCTTACAGTCTAGTAACCCTACACTCTAAAAAACTTACGGCAAATGAACCACAGATGGATGAAATATGCACTGAACCGAAAAATAATCAAATATTTGACTAGTTTGGGTTCAAAATTAATCATTGCTGGTTCAAAATAAACCAAACCTAGTCAAATAGTTGAACAAATTTCAGTTTAGTGCCTATTTGATCAAATTGGGTCAAATTTGAACCGGACATTTTAAGAGCGTATGTTATCCAAGAAAAGGAAAAACTTTCCCAAGGTGATATTTACAATTTGATTTCAACAGGAAACAAAAGCAGACATTGTTAGCTGTACCATCACCAATTGTTGTGCAGTTGACAACTTCAAATTAAGTGAATAAATTTCAACCGTATTGCTATCTCAGCAACTGAATAAGCTCTGACGGTGGGAGTTAACCAATGAGGGTCACTTTTCAACCTTTGTAAAATGCATTCTTCTCATTTTAAACTTAGTGTAACCTTAATGTTAAAGGCGTTCTGTTTAATTCTTTTATATTTATATGTGCTCTGCAGACAATTTTGCGACTCTTGTGGACAGTGATAGGTTACAAACTTCGCTACGTAGAAGACTTTCTGAAATGTTTATGCAAATACGAATGTATCTCGAAAGTGAAAGACATCCAACTGTATGTGAACTATTTAAATGTGAACTGAAATTAGGACTTCAGAGATATTTCATCTGTTAAAATGTTCAGAACCGTATACTCAGCAAACATTTTAAAGATAACCCTATTTTGTGAAGAGTAGTTGAACCACGGAAAAATTGGAATCATAGTTTAACCAGAATGCAAATATGCACTGAGGTTTCATTGATGTATGTTCTGTTCCAATTAATGCCAGGATGTCCCATTTCTTTCATTTACTTTCAAACGCTATGTTAATGTGCTGGAAAATACAGTTCTGTGTCCATATTTGATCTTAGATATTCCTGGGTTAGTTAGTTATATGAGGTTTTACGGCCCAGTTTCTAACCAATAGGTTTAAGTCGGACCGGCGACGGCCCTTTTCCCAGTTGTGGCTCACTGGCTTGTTTTCCCTACTCAATTGCTTATGTTGAGCACCAAGCACAATGGCAGTTGGGTTCCATTTTTAAAATCTTCGGTATGACCCGGCCAGGATTCGAACCGCCGACCTTCCAGCTGCAAGTCGGATGCTCTGACCACTTGACCATGCCTGGGAAATATTGCTTTTGACCTCCGGTGACCCCAAATGACGATGTTGGGAAATCTAGGAAAACACGCTTTTTAACCTTTGGTGACCGCATGTGACAATTTGGGAATTCTTTGGAAATTTTGCTTTTTGACCTCTGGTGCCCACATATGACGTTTGACTTCCACCGAAAACAAGCGGGTTCTTCCTCTGACCATAAGGCATCCACTTTCCAAGTATGAAATCTATCCAAGCTTCATACCTTGAGGAATCGTTTTAAAAAGGTTTTTAGAGTTTGACTCCCGGAGAACCCAAATGACCTTTGGCCTCCACAAAAAACAATAGTTTTTTTCTTCTCACCATAAGGCATCATACCAAATATGAAATCCATCCAAGCTTTCTCCTTTGAGATATCGTGTTAACAAGGTTTTCAGATTTTGATCCCTGTGACCCTAGCTGACCTTTGACCTCCACCAAAACAGTAGGGTTCTGCTTCTTACCATAATGCACACACGTACTGAGTATGGAATCTGTTGAATCTTCCTGCCTTAAGATTTTGTGTTTAACAAGGTTTTCAGAGTTTGATCCCGGTGACGCCTGATGACTTTTGACCTCCTCCAAAAACAACAGGGTTCTTTGATTAATATAGGACACCTATGTACCAAGGTTGAGAACTGTCGGACTTTACCTTCTTTGGATATCGTGTATCTACACACATACACACACGTATCATGAATGCATAGGTTTCTCTTATCATCGAAACCAAAAAGGAAAGCATTAAACCATATTAAGAATATGACATTGTTACATATTCATCACAATTTTATTGTTACAGAAAATGAAAACTTTCTCTCATTCGAATAGTAATACCTCGATAATAGCCTTCATTGGAATTTGGTTACTGTTTTTATCTTGAATAAAGTTTATCTATTCTTTTAACAATGTGTCTGAAGTACCCTGTAGGTCTATACCCAAAATTTCTTCCGGCAATTTATTTGTAGTTCACATAACAAAGAGTGTTCCGTTGTGTTCCTTTAACATTCTGGTAAATTTCCTTGTAGATGTCTTCAATACACATGAATTACCATTGGCCTGATGATAGGACTGAAACCTCGTTTTTCTGATTTTATTAATATGCTGGTTGCTGAATTTTACTTCACATTTTCAAGTAGCGACGATAAGAGATGCTGGATAACAAAAGCACACGACTTGAGAGTTGTGACAGACAGACAGTGTTATGACTGGACTTGGTCAACGACCGAAAATCAATTCCGTTGTGCCAGGAATCAAACCGTGTCCCTACTGGTAGCTTTCTTAACCTAAACAACCAGATAACGGCAGCAATAATCTGGTCATAAGATGAAAGCATGGCTTACACAATATTGTTGAGAGTCTTGAGGGTGCACTCTAGAAATCAGTTTACAAAAAGAAAAGCAAGTTAGCAGAGGTCGTTAAATGAAACACTTGAAGTGCCCTTTGGGCCCGTTTTCTTATAAATTGTTAGTATTAGTTTCGAGTTGTTTCAAAAGTCGGAAAACATGTTTCCTCAATGGCCAGAACTGCTTAATGGAATAATAGAAAGTCGATGGGGAAAATGAATCGTTTTGGGGGAAAAGAGAGGTATTAATACGTTAAGCACTAGCGAAAGATATTAAACAATTATAACAAATACGTGTATCAGAAATCATCTTAAAAGCTATTATTGTTGCATCAATGATAGTAACAGTTTTTAAAAACCATAGGTGAACGAAGAGGGGCAGCGTATACTTACTGTTTCAAGCAAAATGTATGGTAATTTGCGGACAAACGTGTTACAATTTTGCATTAAAATTTTGGACAAAAGTGCTTATCTCACCCGCTTAAAATCATTACCGCAAGCTCATGTTAATCACGGAAATAACGTTTGGAATAATTTCAAAGGGCAACTATTTTCACCGTACTAAGCATTCACAGTTTAATTTTACATTCACCTTCGTAGTAGGTGTCGAATATATACCATTCTTTTTAGCTGTTGTTGAATATGTATGCCTCTTTTTCACATACATCACATCTCTAATATCTGCAAGCAATGACAGTCTAATTTAAAGTTATCTCTGGACTGTTGATTGGTTCTAAAATATGAATATTCAAATTGCAAAACCAAAGTTTAAACTGCTGTACGACCTTCCCACTTCATTTGGTGAGTTTAAAGCGAGAGAAACCATACTTAAACCCCATTGACTTTGACATCAGACTTGCTTTAGTCGAATTTTGATTGCTATGTGATCGCATATGTGAACAGTTAATAGCGTACAGACTTTACGCAAATCAACAAAGAATGTTGGGAAAGGTCACGTACGTTGATATAACGAGTGCAGGTAATGTAGGTACTGGGGTAACACAGGTCCGCCGGGCAGGCAAGGCGTTAACAGCACTAAACTTGTTATTGGTCACTCCAGTTTTATTGACATAAAATCAGCCCAAAGTTAAAAAAAAATGCATCCAAATGTATATAGGCCACTACTACCGGTGATTGTGTCCGGATGATAATAAACTTCATTTTTAATATCACTGACTTTAATGAGTTGAAGAAAATAAAAAAGAACTTAACGAAAATGTATGTAATATTAGCAACTGGTATGAAAGTGGTAAACTGGCAGTAATTACTACTATAATAAAACGATTTTGGCACGTTCTAAGCATCGGCATAAAACCACAAGACATCGAGATGGCTATATCTTGACCTGTTGACCGTTAAACATTTGCATAATTTCCTATTGAAAGTGTCAGTCCGGAGAAATATTGCAGGTTTATATTTACATTATTACGACATAATCACCTGATCACGTAAATTATACTTGGTAGATGGCGTTTGGGGGGCGGAAATGCCCCATTACGTAGAACAAAATCGTCAACAGAGAACCTCCTGCAACCCTACCCCCCCCCGTTCTTGCCCGGCCGACAAAAGCATTTTTATTGCCGTCACACCACGTTGTTTAGAAGGCAAACAATAGCCAGTTATGGAATTTCAGACAGGGGGAGCTACAGGACAGAGAGCAAAACGCTCTGATATGCAAGACGAAGTTTCGTTCCTCTAGACGAAGGGCCCACAGCAGAATGGCATCAAAACAAAAAGACGTGCCCTTACCTGCCTATTTGTTACCTAGGCTATTAGCAGTTGAGTACGAGGCATTACAAGTTAACATTTTAACGGCAAAGGAATGAGGTCACAGATAAAGGGCGGAATGCACAAGTAAAATGATGAACTTTTTTGTTATCACAAGACACCTTTATTTCTTGGTTTATACGTTATCAACCATTAGATGACCTCCATTCATACACATACTGTTGTCCGTCATGTCCCTCAGTGTTTGTGAGCCAGCAAAATAACGTGACAAAGACGCATACGCGTGGATCAAGGAAATTGTCATGGTAACTCTTGAACCGCCTTGTGTTATAGACTAAACGTAGCGCTATCGGTAAAAAACAGTTCAAATCAACATGACGGTGAAGTTGTCGCTTACACGCATGCAACAGTTCAGTTATATTTTTTACTGCTCGTTTCGTACTCTTCGTAAAAGTACTTATGTACTGAGTAAGAACTTTTGCAAGTGGTATTCACGAAAACAACAATCAAGCAGTTCATAAAGATTGTGTGCACAGGTGTTTAATCTGTAGCTGAGGTATGAAAAGTCGCAGTAGAAGTGATGAATCGATGGAGTGTTCCTACTATAACTTAAAATGCGTCACCACATGATCCAAAATAGGCTACCAGGCTATTCGAATTGGGGTTTAATAGTTTCTAGAATTATTCAAACAAGAAAGATAACGAAAAGAAGTGTTAGTAAGGTAATGCAAGGGTCTAAAAAGTATGTCTCACATATACGTGGATGCTACACTTGATGTTGTAAGATCAACTTTTACATACAAAAAAGGGAAAAACAAATCAAGTAAAATGAAATAAAGTAAATAAATAAACAAAGAAATAAAATATTTGCGATTTCCTGCAAGGGATTTACCGAGTAATATTAAAAAAAGAATCAATTTTATATCTTGCTGCAAAGAGGTGGAATGTTTCACCATACCAAATTAAAGCAGACATAATAAAGAAATGTATATATATATATATATATATATATATTAATATACATTTGTTTACAAGCAGTTTTAATGTCTTCATTACCAACAGCTTTATTTTGTATGGGTACATAACTCTATGGTGTTACCCCTTCTTTTCAAGCAATATCCTTATATTCGTCGTTTTTCCCAATGACTTTGTCTTAAAGACATAAAGTCGTTACCCCAAAAGTATATTTTAGTGTGGGTTATCAAAATCCTTAGTTGGTCACTACTCTTTGATTGAGATCAAAGCTTGAATATTCAAAAGATGCAAAGTAGCTCACATTCCACACAATGCTGAGAGAGTGCTTGGATTACACATTATAGCCTTGTAAGCTCACCAGAACATGGCCCTAAGCAATGAAGTAGGTTTGTGTCTGCATAAGGAGGAACCTTAAACAGTTACTAGAGGAACAGCTCCAAGTTGCATAGTGGAGAGAATTGGAACCGTCTGGGATGACGAGATTTGCCCTTTAAGTAGTTATCTCATATATCTTATTTATCCCTTTTACGTCGTTTTTATGCAGCTTCCAACTTGTGAATATGCAATTAAAATGTTCTCAAAATTTACTGTGGGTATTTTTTAACTCTTTTTGCTTTAAAGACGGACAGTCATCACCCCAAAGTACATTTTTGTTGTGGGGGTATAAAACTTCTCAGTTCGTTACTGCTCTTTGATCAACATCAAAGTTTGAAAATTCAAATGATGCAGAGTAACTCACATTCCGCACACTAAATGCAGAGAGAAAGTGTTTGGATTATACATTACAGCACCAGGAAATGGCCTGGAGCAAATAAAAAGGTTTGTTCATGTTTACACAAGGAGGAGCTTTAAACGGTTGTGGGAGGAGCGACAAGTTGCATAGTTGGGAGAATTGCAACTGCGTGGGTGACGAGAATTGCCCTTTAAGCACTACGTTGCATCACGTCTTTAATTAGTTTCTCTCAGCTATGCTTCTTTTTTAACAAATTATGTATGCATGATTACTGCTAGAATTGTTTGCGACTTTACATCTTCGTTTAATCCATTATTTTTGACTGGAGTTATTCTGGTTCACTATTCCACTGTTACATATTTATTCGAGAGTTTCACTGAAACTTAGCTATGCTGAACTACCGTGCTCTCTATAAACAAAGTTGAAAGAAAATGAAACGTGAAGATGAAATCCAAGCAGGTGGGCCTGCAGACGGTATGGCATATTCTTTGTTCGGGTGGTTTGGTAAGCTGAGAAGCTGAGCAAACCGAGTCCTCTCAGCGGGGTAGTGGGCCTGTTGCTTACGTAGCAGGCTGTACGGCATATTCCTTGTCAGGGATGCTGAGGAGCTGAGCAAACAGAGTCCGTTCTGCGGGGTAGTTGTCCTGCTGTGTGACTACACAGAAGCACCATATTTTGAAATAACACAGTAGCTTGCTTGGAAAAGGGTTACAAGGTACTTTACTGCCTTCAGCAGTACATAAACTATCGTACGAAAAAAGCTTCCTACGCGTTGCAAAGGTATTCCCTGAGACTTGCACATAAGCCACAACAATTGGCCATTTCAACTTATTCAGCCCTTTCTGCCCCTCATAATCCTCTTCTCCGTGAAGATTAAAAACTTTTTTGGTGACGCACTTAATGTAGTTTTATTGTGAAGAAAGGTACCGGTAATCGTACAAACTCGAAACAATGAATATCATACTGTATTGACTGCGTTATAATACTTACTTTAACACCCCACCCTTCTTTTGTCTAAGTGGGGCGTATTATGTTTCTAACCTCATTGCCCAAGTACGTTGCAAATACAGTAAGGTATAAAATACTTTCTTTGAAGGATGTTTGTGTCAATCAATTGTGCTTCGACATCACTACTTCACATGAACTGTACACCCATAGGTCAAACAGTGACAGTTATAATAATGCACCATGTCTAGGGAGCAAATTTGCCTTGAAAATTCTCATGAAAGCGAGAGTTGTTATTGAAAACATCTTCCTTAGTTACTACATTAGCGTATTTTTGCCTTCATAGGAGAAAAGTAATTACAGCCTCTATTTATACAGACGTCACCAAAGAGCCAACGGAAATGTATTGACTTGACTGACTGCGTCGAGATCTTCAATTTAATGAGGCTATTTACTTGTCAAAGTTTTTCTGATCGCAGATATAACACTTCATGGTTAAACACGGATTGATTTGAATTGAAAATTATCGGGTGGACTTTATTTGCTAAGGAGCAACTGTTTATAGTTACGGTTTTGTTTCGCATAGTACGGTATCAACTGGCAGCGAGAATTGCATGTTCGCTCTGTTGGATATGTAGTATACAGTTCTGGGTACTTAATCGGCCACTTACTAGCTTACGTGCACATTTCAAGTGGTTACTTTCAAATTGTGCGGCCACGGCTTTCGCTCTTCATTCTACAGAACTTGCATTCTTCAGTTTATTTCAGTATCTGCTTTATTCTATACGACTTTTTTGCGTCCTTAAATTATGTAAGCAATTTCCACGAACCTCCTATCTTCATGTAACGCTTGATTACAGACATGATACGATGAAACTAGGTAACAGTACAAATCACAGTAGTGACGCTAGTTATATAAGTAGGTAATTATTCGGTGCATGTACAAAGTAAATTCGTAAGAGGGAAAAATGACGTACTGGGATTCCGTATGAGGTTCCTTTAAGGTTACTACAGTTAAATTATAAGAAAACAGCGAAGAAATATTGCAAATGATAATTAAATTTTCCCGTTTCTTGTCTTGATAATGGACTTAGGAGCAAGACATGGACTGCAATTTTGCCATGAAAATTGGATTGCTAATGTAATGCAAAGCTTATTTGTCATGCCAGAATCAGGGATGGGAATGCGAGGTGTCTGATATATAGACTTGGAAAACATTGGGGAAACCCTACTTTCCAGTTGTGACCCACTTTTTTCACCTGATTTCATGAATTACAGACATGAATTTGAGTTCTTCACTGATAAGCTGAGCAATCGATGTATCTCGGGGATGATAACACCACATCTCTACTTGAGGAAAATGACGTTTTGAAAGGAATACTCTCTTATCAGTTTATGGGGGAGATCTGCTTGTGTGTGAATCCAATTACATTGGTTATGCTTTGTGGGTGGCGGGAGCAGCGAGAGAAGGAGAGAAAATATAAATGATCCCTGGAGATTGGATTAAAGAAGTTTTTTATGTACTACACTGGTCTTTTTGTGTGAAAGTGAGAGCCACCAGGCCCACTACCCCCCCAAACAGTGCATACAGAGTTTAAAGGCTCTCTAAGCTCATCCCAGAGAGTAAAAATTCTCCCTTCTAAGTTAACTTCGAGCCCCTCCTCAAATTAAACAAGCCTCCTGTCTAGTACACCTCTAAAAGTCTAAGTTAGTTAGTTAGTTAGATGAGGTTTAACGGCCCAGTTTCCAACCAATTGGTTCAAGTCGAGCCGGCCACGG
>WURT03177413.1:0-27813 GCA_009936505.3 Holothuria glaberrima | reverse complement strand
TATTATTATTATTATTATTATTATTATTATTATTATTATTATTATTATTATTATTATTATTATTATTATTATTTTCTCTATTTTCACAAAGCGTCTGATGTTTGTCACAATATCTGTAACCAGCGTCGTTTCGTGTCATGGAAGCTGTGAAAATATATGACAGAAGTATGGTCTTTTCAAGATTACCTCAGTATGTTTTAATTTACGGAAAGCAAAACCATGCAGGTAAATCACGAGTTGTGCCACTGCCTATATGACATAACAAATTACACCACATCCAATATTTGCCAAAAATACTTTTATATTTCATTCCACTATCTCAACAGTAGAATGAGCTACGAAGACGAGAGATCTGCCAAAATAAGTTTCTCCTTTCCAAATTTCAACTTGTGTGACTTTGACAGCATTAATGTTTTGGAGTAATTGAATGATACCAAGAGCGGCAACAACTTCTGAAATTAAGGCCGAGGGAGAAAGGGGTATGACCTTGCCAGCACTACTTCAAGTGCGAATCGCAAACACCTAGCAGCGCGATATTTTGCCCGCCCGGTGGACGTGCATTACCTCTGCGTCTATAATGACTGCACTCACAATATCAACGCGGTGTACAATTAAGGGCCTTCAGGGGAGAATGATTGCTGTAAAATATGAGTTATTTTTCTACGGTTTTAATCTATTAAATGCCTGTTTCCACCATTTTGAATTTGATTCCATTGAATCAACTATATTGCAATCCAGGGAATCTAATATGTGCCCACCATTCTTTTTTAAAGTTGTGGAAAAATTGTGTATGTGCGTGTATGTGTGTACGTGTGAGCGGGGGTAACCCCTTCACTTTCAAACGTGGGGTACATGCATCCCACCCCACCTGTTGACGAGAATAAGTGGTCTTCAACTGACAATCAAAGTTCCTGTTCAAACTTAATCAAACATCTGGATGAAAAAGAAGCGTCGTAAGAGTATTCCATTTTGAGACCTCCTTTCCTTTGACTCTCATGTCAATAGATAACTTAAGGGGCTTTTCTACCACAATCTATCTACCTCAGACAAAAATATCAACAATGTGACTGTTTATAACAAAACAACCTCTGCACTCAGATTAGCTGGCATGTTATGAAATCTTGAAACATACACTTCACATTATTTGTGTTGAAAAGATGAGATTGAAGTTAACACGTTCCCAGAATCGGTCGCAAAGGGAATATGCGAGGTTTTACTCCAAATCGTGATAAATCTGCCTAGTAACAACATATGGTAAAGGTGAGAACTCCAATTTAGTAGGCTGAATATTCGGGTCTTATGGCGATAATTGTGTCGATCTCCGCAAAGTATGGTATGTGATCAAAGGAAATTATAGTCCGGTTTTGTAACTTTTCTAAATTATAAGACTGGCGTGTTATTAATTTCAATGTTCAATATACCATTACGTTAGTCTTGCCTGCACTATTGTTATAGTCCTATGTTTGCAATGTAAATACAAATAATAAGAAAGAACATGAAAAAGTTTCGTCTTGAGAATTCATGGGAATTATTCAAGTAAAGGAAAAGCGGTTGACGCTTTTTATCTCTATGGAAATATGGATATTAAGAAAGCAAAACGATGCTGATGAGAGGCATTGGTTAGCTCTGTAAACTTCTGTAAAACTTCCAGGGCCGTTTACCCCATAGGACAAAAGCAAGTGATCTAGAAGGCTACCGTGTTGAAGCGAACCAAATTCAAGACTTAGGAGCGAATTTGATACGTAGCGACTTGTAATTTTCCCTTGAGTAAGTGTAATAGCCTTTCAGACATCAACTTTGATTTATATGGAGTATTATCCTACTACTCTGAGCAATAAGGCAGGAACGTCATTGAAACTCTTATGAAATGTTTGTAAATATCCTCTCTAGTTTACGTATAAAATACCAAGAAAAGGGTATGTCATGAGGCAAATTCCGAGATTCAACGAGGTCATAGACAACAGACACAAAGAGGAAGCAATGTCAAATTGTACAGATAGCAAGTGAGTGCCACCTTCGTGCACGACAAAGAAAATATAAACACCTTTACGTCACGGAACAATTTGAATAAATATTACTTGCATGATGAGGTATTTACACAATGAAATCTGATTAAGTGAATGAGTGGCTTAACAAATTTACCATATATATTTAGCTTGATCCACATGGTGTTATGGTTGAGTGGATGAGGGCGTTGGCTCATGAAACAATGGATCTAAGCAGTGGTGGAGAGAGTGGGAGGAATGAGGATGCTGAATTGACTCCACTGTTAAATTTGGCATGTATTACCGTACCCAAATTTGACTAGACCAAGCCCATTTATGATCATGTTAACATGGTATCATGTGTACACTCCATTCCGTGCTTTCCTGTACACACAGTTGCTTAACGATGAAACTGTTAAATTGAAACAACAGTTCTAGTACTGCATGAGCATTTAAAAAATATCATTTACTTTTGGCGAGGAATCAGTAGGCCTAAGCATTTCGGCTTTCTGATTTTCTGGGTGTGTCTCAACGGTTTTTATTTAACGCACATTCATTTAAAATTGTCCTATGAAGATATTCCCATTTACCGTGTATGAAATTTCGAAACTGCTTAAACTGCCACTTGTGTCATCGGTATGACACCAAAAGTGAAGTGAACTTCAATGTTGACAAAGAACTTCTAAAATAGTTTCCTTCTGTTTAAAAAGCAACTAATTCGAACGATAAAATCTAAGTTTAGATTTGTCAACAGCCTTTTCAAACAGAATTAAACCGAGACAAACAACAAATCAAACATGGAATGTTTGTTCTGTATGAGCGATCATATTGTGTTTATTTCATTGCTGTAGTGACATTTACTGCTATCACTTGTAAGCGCACGAACTAGAAGCGCGAAGGGACATCAGTTCACATGCCTGTTGATGATGCATACATGTTACCGGTAATGTATTACTATGGGATCTCAGGAGCCTGTAGATAAAAAGTTTGTGTGAGAAGGACACCTACATTTTCATGTCGACTTTTCATACCTATGGACTGTAAAAAGTACATGCACACACTGCACACACACACATATATATATATATATATATACAAATAGAAGTGGTCCATACTGATAGAATAAATGAGATACAAGCGAATATTTTTAGAGATGTCATGTTGCAATATTTCGAAGTGGTCACCACTTCATCTTCAGGCAAATTCAAGATTAAAAACGAGCACAACCAGTGATATACTGAGCCAAGAGAAGATCGCTAATTATGTTATTTTTGTTCGGTTACCTTTTTGTGGTCCCAGCAGTGACATAATTGCTAAAAAATTAAGGCATTGTATTTCTAATGTTTTAGTGAGCCTGAGTGATTTTCCTTCGAAAGAAAATTGCCTCCCTGTTCAAATTCAAAGATAACTATAAACTGGATTATGCTAACAATGTGGTTTACAAGATAAACTGCCCCGATTGAGATTCTTTTTATGAGGGTGAAACCACCCGACGACTCATAGATAGGTTCAATGAACATTTGATGAGTTCGTTTGGTAGACAGAAAGGCATTTTTATCTCCACTGTGCCACTGAGAATCACTGTCTACCTGACTTTAATGATCAGTGTACCGTTATTGGTAATGAGTCGCAGTGGTTTAGGCGTAAGATTAGAGAAAGCCTGCTCATAAAAGACTTACAGGCAGACTTGAACAGAAACGTAGCAAGCTATAGCTTAGAGCTGTTCTAACCTCAATCATCCTTAACTTCATCTAGTATTTTGTCTTTGTGCCATTGTTGTGAAGCTTCCCAAGTCTAACCATGCATGTCTTACTAGTATATCACTGTAGTGCTCGTTTGTAATCTTGCATTTACCTGAAGATGAAGTGGTGGTCACTTCGAAATATTGCAACAGGACATCTCTAAAGTATTCGCTTGTATCTCATTTATTCTCATATATATATATATATATATATCATTTATTCTCATATATATTCTATATATATATATATATTTTTTTTTTCTCTCTCTCTCTCTCTCTCTCTCTCTCTCTATATATATATATATATATATAGGCCTCAAGGCCTTTCAAGGCTTTCTTTACATAACATTGTCGCACATAAATGGAATGAAATCCATTGCATTATATTGCAGTGTGCAGCTATTTAATCCCAATTGATAAATTGAAGGGAGATTGGATATCGACAGTCTGGCAGTAGAAAGGAACTAATGCTTAACAGTAACGGCTTTCATCGGACAGTAAGTTGGAGGCAGGCTTTGACATTTTTCAGCTCTTGCCTTGGGGCTAAGAATTTTTATTAAACCTACCGTACTTGCCTGCATATTTGACTTACATAGAACTTACGAAAATCGACAAATGCTGTGTTACAAGTGTTCTTGTTAAAGTTTTGTAGCCCATGGAAGCATTGTGTCATCAGCTATATGCGCAGAAGGCCTATACTAGACAAATGTTTAAATTAATTGTGACAAAAATAAATACTTATTTCTTACCGTTTACACAGAAAGCATACCCATAATAATAGGGCCAATGCTAAAATTTCAAAGTATTAATAATCCACTTATTATTTCTGCAAACGAACTACCAGGTTCTTGTATTGTTTAGATCAACATAATTCGTTCTGAAGACATTCCAACTTTTAATAGTGGATTTTGTGATTGAAAATGTAGGTTTCTTTAGTCCAAAATTTATTTCATATACAAGCCTTAGGACTATTTACCCGGTGGGTTACGGTACTGAGCACTTCACTTGCCTGAGTGATTTTGGCTTCCACGGGTTGGTGGGATTTGTTGAAGCTGACTACAGGGAGAGAAGAAAGCTTTGTAGGAAACAACTCTGGGTGAAGCAGTGTAACTTTGAACTGACTTCTTGTACATGTAAGTCGTCTAGGCAAGTTTAGCCCCCCCCCCCTCCCAAGTTGATTAAATGAGATAGGGATCGATAACGGAATAGATAAAGTAACCAAAGGAGCTGTTTCACTTAAAAATATGAAATAAGATGTCTTCTAATGAAAATTTTATAGCTAATATCTTTTACTCTTTCTCAGAATGCAGATTCTCATACTATCTTTGACTACTCCTGAAAGTATTCGTTAGCTATTCAAAACTATGATGTGGAGTGCTGTAGAGTGTCCGTATTTTCTTGTGGTAATCTTACATAAATTATCTGTCAATTACTGGTCAGCTTCATTTGAGTTTGGATTGTGATGTTGACATTTCTTTTAAAAGGCAGCTACTTTCATTATAAACAGACAAACCTTTTAGAACATAATATTACAACTTTCCTTGGAATGAAGGTTGAACAAACAAAGGATGACATGGTAACAAATGTATTGTGAATGGGACTTTCTACGTTACAAATTTGCATGTGTGACTCGTCTCCCTGTTCATGAGATAAGTGTACAACGGAAAGTAGTTGATAAATCACGTATTTCAAGAGGAATGGTGGTTGATTTTTTATCACATTTTCATTTTTTTACGTGAAAGCAGGTATTAAATTTACATCAGGGCTGGATTAGTGATCATCAGAGTAGTCAGTGTGCTAAGGGCAAAAGACACAGGTAGAGGCATGCGAAAGGGGACATACGAAAATGCTTATAGTGAAAAGAAATTCCACTTTCAATACCTTGCAGGCCTTGTGCATAGGGCCAACGACGCACTTAATACAGGCTTTATTTACTTGAGCGTTAACTTTTAAGTACTTAAAATTTCCATTACACTCTGCATTTTGCATGAATTTGCAAAGTTGTGTATTGGTTGGCTCACATGCCTGTGTTGGTGTGTGCTGTAAATGATTTAATCCCGTGTCATTTAGGGAGTTTCGCCTATGGGGCAAGCAGGCTAATTTTATCCGGCCTAAAAAGCATTCCAAATTGCATTTCAAATAAAGATGAAACCATTACGCACGTCATTTCAGTTCAGGCAATAAGAGGCCTGATACGAGTCGGACCCTTTTCACATTGCACTTTCAAAAACATCGAACTACAAACTAGCTGCATAGATGATTTTTCTTGCGATCGCTCATCAAATTAACCATTCACATGCGGATTAAAGAAACGTCAACAGCAAGTGACTGGCAATTTGTGTCACAAAGTATACCGTAGTTGTTACATATAGGCCTTACCTACATGTGCATACGTTTTCATTATATCGTATAAATTCGACGGTCGACGGGGATCGTTACATCAGAAAGGAAAATCTCCACTGGTCAGTTTATGATGGAACAGCTTGAGGCTAACGACTTATTAATTGGTCAAGTGGCTGACCACACGACGTAAAAATGTCATTTTATAAAACGCCAGGCGTATTCAACATCTGTGCACTCTCATATTGCATGCCTTCTGATGAAAGTCACAATTGATAAATAGTTAAATATTAAAACTGAATATATAGACCTGGTATTTGATATGTTTAAAGAAATTTTAAGATTTAATTTTACGATGCATCAGTTCAGAGTAGGCCCTTAGCCAGACAAGGTACTGAAGGGGGCGAGATGGTTTGGCAGAGGGGGATGTATTCTTAAGGGGGAAGATATACTAAAATGCATTAATGCCATGGTAGCTTTTGTATTTTCGAAGGGGTAAAATTTTCCAGAGGTGCCCCCTTGACTGAGAGGTTGGTTCCGATATACAAGTAAATATCCACACATTACCGGTGTCGTCGAGTGGCAGAGTGGTCTATTCCAGCTGCTGTGCACCAATGTTTCACGTATGCATGGGTTCGAATCCCGCTCGATTTACGTGGGTTTTTCTCCAGGTACTCCCTTTCCCACTTGGCATAGGCTTGCCTATGTTGACTACCCGACTTTGCTTTTTTATTACCGGTGTTACTCTAAATACATCGAACATTTATAATTATAACTTAAATGCAATAATTTGTGAATATTCAGAAAAGTCCATTCTAACCTTAAGATACGGAACTAGTTGCTGTATGAAAAAGCTGTGTCTGTTGCATCACAATAAATTGGTCATTTCAAAAGTTAGCTGGCCAACGATTACCATTTATATTGTCCCAAGCACTAGACATAGGTATTTTGTCATTGGTAAATGAAAGGGAATTCAGCCATGCATGGATGTAAACGGTTAGATTTCACTGTGGTTGACTAACCAGGTAGGAGTTGTAACTGGACTGATTGTGGGCTCGACTGGACCGGTCATGGTCACCGGGTAACGTCCTTGACCAGGATACCTTTTTTACACAAAAGCAGTTGATTCTATTTTGGGCTGACTTGGGAAATGAGGTGGCTTAGGCTACTTACATAATGGTCACTTTTAAGAAATTGTGAGAAAAAATTCAAAGCAAACTAATTGGTTTCAACCGTAACTGAAAATTGAATTGAGAATCAAGAGTACAAACTCTTTCTAAAGAAGCCTTCTGAATTTATCTAGAAATAAAATGACTTTCTCATTGATTCCTGCACACAGTTTACATACTTCTAAGCTCGTTCGATCTTCTTTACAAGGTAGCACTATATAGACATATGTTAAGTGACTGTTGCATACATTTAGTTTCTGTCCGTTTTGTAAGTTAACTGAAGTTGTTATCAAAGATTTTCAGGGCTTTAACGCCCAATTCCGGACTCGGATTCGATTCCGGACTAGAGTCCAATTTTTGCTGGACTCGGAATTGGATGAGAAGGGACTGTAGCTGGACTCAAACTCAAAGCCGTTTTCATTGGCGAAGTCAACGAAAATGAACGTTTCATTAATGTTAAACTTAAAGATATATTCTTATTTACGCACTTTTTAATACGTGATTGATCACACGCAGTGAACTAAGTTACAAGGTGCGAGTTTTAACGAAATATACTTAAAACATAGCATGCATTTGTTTGAAAATCTACATTGACAAATGGCCGGACTCCGCTCGAAATCGGCCAAGAATTGACCGGATACTGGTATCGGAAGTGGCTAGTAATCGGGGAGTAGTGGGCTCAAGATTGTCCCCGAATGGTGGTCATTGGAATCAGAACTGGCTGAAAATCGGATAGTTGGACTCGGATACGGCTCTTGATACATTACTTCGACAGACCCTCCCTTGTGAACAAAGCGGAGAGGATGGGGTGAATTTATTTAGGTTTCGGATGATTCAGCCCATGCGAGTCACTACATTAAGAAATAACCCTGACGTTTGCCCCGAACATGTGGCCTCAATGTGTTTCCATGCCCCTTTCCCCGATGCTTTATCACTAAAGTCTATTTCCGGGTAAGCGAACTTATTTTTTCTTCAAATTTTACCACAAGAATTCTAATGAAACAAGGATACAGGCTCATGACAGGTATATCCCATAAACGCGTCTTCATCGCGTGCTGCGTGCTTCGTACCAAAACTATTCCTGCAATTCAAATTTTAAAACTGTGTGTAGTGGGATGGTATTATTATTTCTGTTGGTAAGACATTTGTTATCTACAATTAATTTTTCATAGGAGTTTGCAATTCGTCAAGTTTAACACAAAACGGATGCAAAATATATTGCCCACACTGCTAACAAAAGCTTACAATTATGTTGTTAGTGTTACATTAAATTGCATGACATAGTAAACTGAAAATGAAATTGAAACTTAATTAGAAACTAAAAATAGAATTAAACGATACTTTGAATGTATGCATTGTGAGCCGTGCATTTGATAGGAGCAAATATTACCCTTGTTACTTAGGGGCTTGAGTGCACACCCCTTATGTGGCGGAGAATAAGCAACGGCTCCAGTTTTGTTCTGATAGAGCGCCACTACTATGAAGGTGCCCTGCGAACACTTACAGAAGAAAACGTTTCGATCACTTCCGTAAAATTCTAACCTAAGAGGGACGGCCACTGACCAGAGCCGTAGATACAGCTCTGCTCCAGTGCGGCCACGCCATGCAAGAGCTTTGCCACCCAGGCAACCTCTCTTTTTGGCAAGGGGTGAGAACTACGGTTCATCTAGCTTAGTATCAGGCCGTATGGTGGGCTCTGCTATACCGAGCTCACTTCTTCCTTCTTCAACAGTTGTTTTTTGTAGTCTCATCAAAAGGACAATCAACATTGCATGCCTGGCTCTGATGACGAAATGCAGAAGGGGAAAGGGTTAGGGGTAGGGGAAAAAGTAGACCCCAGTTTGATTTGACTTTGTCTTTTTTATCGTCTCATTAAGAGTTTATCTTTCAAGACTTTCGATAGTTCAATTGGTTGTAATGAGACCTTTTTAAGGTCAGCATCAAATCCGGCGTTGCCATGTTTAGAAAAGTGTCTGCTGAGAAGGGGCAAAGTTTGTAAGGTTGTTTAACAAGGGAAGTAGTATGTGACATTGTGTAGGGGGATCCCAATGATCACTGGTGGGGTAGTGTAAAAAGAAATGTTTTGGCCAAATCGCTTCCAGAATGTGGACACTTCCCATGCACTAAATGTCGCATCTTCGTGTAAATCATTTTGACATCACATGTTGCAGAAATTTACTCTTCCAAAAAATGGAATTAGATAAAATTATTTCGGTATGTTTGTGACGGGAAAATAGGGCCTAAAGTTACGTTTCATGCAGAATCCAAGGTTAGAGCTTTTCTTTCGAATAACAAGTTACTTATTGAACATGATCATTGTCGACTACCCTCGGTGAGGGGTCTATGGCTAGAATATGTCCTGGGGCAGAATTCGTGCTCCTAGAAGAGGAATTAGGTGAAAAATGCTGCTGTTTCTTTCTAAGTTCTCAAGTGCGTTCATGCACTTTTGTTTAAGTACAACATGTTTTGTGAAACTAGGCAAATTATCTTCCACATATTTGAAACATGGCCAATAAGTCACCAGAACCAAGTCAGTCCTGCTCAAACCACAGAAACATAACCTATTCTGTAAAGATAGGATTTGCTGTTTGAAAGTGAAGAGGGCCAAATCTGGTGTATCCCAGGCAATGGCACCAACGGTGCTACCCAAGCGCGAAGCATTGGGCTCTGGAACATAAAAACTCCGTTAGATGTCTTACAGAAAATAAGTTAAGGATAACTACCAATGATTGGTAACGCACAAAAATCATTCTTTTACGACTTATTGGTATATGACAATTCTAGCCATTTGATTCAAATTTCCTGTTGATTCCTCTGATACAATATTTTTCGAGGGGGAGGCGTGTGGGAATTTAAGGTCAGGGGAAAGCACGAGCAGGTGTTCCCCTGCATTATTACCATTGAGGATTGGCAAATTATTACTTCGCATACTTACTCCCAGGTAAAATATCCGGAAAATTTCAAGCAGATTAAATAGTGTCTTAAAATGGAAAGAATTAAAAACAGAATACAGATGATGAAATAATGTATCAATCGCATGACTGATTGGAATTAATTGTTTAGGGGTCGTAACTATTTACGGTCAGTTGTTTTTCACCCCTGATAACCTTAATAATTAAGACAAATGTAGTCGAACATTAAAATTTTACCTACCGTTCAAAATTCAATCCGCGCACATGTCAACATAAGGATTTCCGCAACAGATTCAATCATCACACTGTGTCATCATACGCTTCATCACAAAGAATCCAGTGATGCGTTAGCAGAATGCCGACGAGGGTTGTATGGAAATGAATAATTATCGTAATTATCATATGTTTATCATTTTTACATCGAAAGAAACTTAAAAATAACACCGAGTGCGTTTTACACACACACACATATATATATATATAAACGTGTGTGTTCGTGTGTGCGTGTGTGGAGTGTTTCACCGACGTCATTGCAAGATGCGTCCCTCTGCGGAACATTTTGCCAACAAATGTGTCACAATGGTCATGCTGTGTCCCTCCTTTCTCATGCGTGGGACTGACAGTGATCAAAAGGTCTTTATAAACAATCGTACATAACGAGTTGAATCTTCTGCGAGTGTTTACAGTGTAAGGATAAGGGTGAGGTCGATGATATGGTCGCGGAGTGAACGGCTAATAAGTCATTCCGAGAATATGTTCTGTGGGGTAGCTTTCCTTCTTCATGAACCAGTTAGAAGGCAAAATCCTACAAGCTGATCCCTCTACCCATCCGTCTCTCACAGAAATTTTCTATGATGATAGAAGTTGCAAGTGAAAAAGTTTGCTTAAAGTAATGCTTCTTTGATATGTTGTATACGTTTTAAATGGTCTCTTTTTGGCAAAAAAGAAGATCCCTTTATTTCATTTCTTTTAATTTATTGTTCCCTTTCCTAATATCATATACAAGTGTAAGAATTCAGTTCACACAACTTCTATTTAAATGCAAACATTGCGTTAATATTATTCACATTACATCAATACTAGTAATATATACAAAAAAAAAAAAAACAGTTTTATATCATTATTAAACCATTCAGTCTCATGACGAAAACTTGAAGCGGGAAGGTCGGGGGTTCGAATCCTGGCCGGGTCATACCAAAGACTTTAAAATTGGAACCTATTGTAACTGTGCTTGGTGCTCAGCATAAGCAATGGAGTAGGGAAAACAAGCCAGTGAGCCACAACTGGAAAAAAGGCGGTGGCCGCCCCGATTTAAACCAATTGGTTACAAACTGAGCCGTAAAATCTTATCTAACTTTAAGTCATGACGACAACTTTTAATCAAGTCTTTATACGAGACTTATGAATGTTGAATCATATGATCACGTGGAAGTTTTCAGTAAACAAACTATTAATTTGCATCAATCAGATAAATTTATTTCTGTGAGAAAATTATTTCTTGAAAAAATACACTTTTCCACTGCCTGATATTATGCATTTATATTCCATGCTTCTGCAAGCATGAAAATATTTTTTTTTACCGCAATCGCAACATTTCCCTTACACTTTGTTGTGAGAAAGTGTTGCGGAAAGGAAAGTGTGATGAAAAAAGTGAAACGACGTCCCAAATGATTAAAAGTTGATTGTGCATACAGGCTCATCGTAGCGTAATAAGTCTTGTCCCACTTTTGTCGACTTGCCTGCAAGCAATGTCGTAATTGTTCGATGAAAATAGTTGGAATAGATCAAGGACTGCACCACATCGACATTTAAATGGCCTATCTACTATGGTTAATTTACTGCATTATTTGACAACGTAACAAAGCATTGGAAGTGATGGTTATCATGGAGATTTTGATGACTAAGGTGAAGAAGGCCCCTATACAGTATAACACAACTAGTAAGTGCGGTTAAGAGGATAGTAGGGAATTTTGTACTAAATTGACCCCGGCGAGGGACATAAACCTTTCGAGTGTAGCAGGTTAATTAAATTCTAAGCAATCATTGTCGTAAATGAAAGTAAAATCATTATGTTGAAGCACTATCTCTCATGGATTCGAGTGGGTGAAAGTACATACCTTCCCTTGGATTGTGCCGTCATGACGCCCACCGCAGTCATTGCTAATTACATGCAAGCAGTAAGAAAATGTCTCCTAGTCGCTGGGTATATTTGAATAAAGGGCTATAATTCAGTGGCAGACGTTTATGTTTATTGGCAAATTACCAATTTCTATGTCTTCATGTGGAGCAGTAAGTGCCATATATTTCAATGTTTACGGCTGGCGAGAATAATACTCAGGATCCGATTTATAGTAAACCTTCGACTTGGGCCAAGCTAGTACTTTCACAAAAGCACATATTGTTACCGAAGGTGCCAGGCGGCATCTGGAACTTCTGACACATCTGCCACCTGATTACCCTCATATCTTACCTAAATGACTTATTGGTATAACCCTGTGTCCGAGACACGTGTCACAGATATTTCGGTTTCCTGAATTGGTATAGAACATTTCAATGGCTTATCACCATAACAAAAAATTGAATAGGCAAACCGTGAAAGCCAACAGGCTTGGGTGAATTCACTGCACTTTGGAACTATTTACACTAGTCGCACACTGACGGCGATTGTCCCAGAAAAGGTTACAACATACAGGAACAAGATGGGTGATTCATAACCATACTTATATTTGACCTTACTAGTAGCGGTCCAGCCAAGAAGGAAAATACAAAGTTTATGCGCACTTTTCTTGTCTTTGTTAACTTCCAAGGACTCTTAAACAGTTGGATTATAAATAAAGCTTGACTACTGCTGACAAAGTGTTGAGAGTTGTCTTCAAACTACTGGTAAGATTAAAAAATCGTTACTTTCATGACCGAAAAGACACCTAGACGAGCTTTGTTCGTGTTATGGTAGATACCTATAACGCTATTTATAGTACAAACCCGTGCAGTTGAGCGGTCTTACTGTTAACATCATTCGGTATTTCCTTAACACACTGCCTGATCTACCAGCATTTTTATCTACACAGTTGCTGAAATTCGTAGTGTATTATCAAGGGTAGCGAGCCTATGAAAGGTTAGTTGAATGACACAATCATCATTTATAGCGTTAAAATAGTAGAGAGAGAAGATAGATGTGTTGTAATGGTATACAGGGTACAAATCCGCATGCTTCTACCCATTGATGTGTACATGGATGGATTGCACGACTTTGCATTAAACTACTTAACTACGTGCAGGTCACAGTGCTTGTAAAAGTGCGAACGACATTGATTTCAAACACAGAGCAATCAGACTTCATCAGTGATTAGAAAATCCCTCTCACTTTAGTGTCACCTACTTCAAGAGTAATAAAAGATATCCATCGCCGTTCTCTTCACACAAGTCACATTCTTCAAGTTCAAGGATGCATTTAAACTTGGGAGGAGTGGAATTTTGCGAGTGGTCTATCTTTTGTGAGTTTTAAATTATTCCAGAAAGTGAAAAAGGTTTGTTAGCGAATGAATCGTGACTCTATCATTCATGCAGTGAGCTGAGGTTAAATAATATAACTTCATAAAGTTGAGATACAAACAGTCACGTTTTCTTGGTAGAGCTGTCCGAAAATTCGAATCTGTCACAAAGTCTACAAGACTGAACGTTTTGTGTTCTTTACAGGTGCTTACCAAGGGCATACATTGAGTCATTTTAATATCAGAAGGTCTGGAAGAGTATCCAGGATTTAATACAAGACACGACAAGTTTGTACGGGCATCTTGTGCCAAGAAGTAGACCTAAAATCTCACTGTGGCCAGAAGGCTGCGATGTGAACTGCGCATGTTTCAAGCCGTTGAAAGGAGGGATCTATGTAATATTTTGGGATTTCATTTAACCTGTGGAATGCCATCGAAAAAGCCCGAAAATTTATTAGTGAATCTTACAGACGCTAGATCACCTCGGCCTTCTTTGAATAAGTCAATCAAGGTAACTGTAGCATACTGGAACTATAAGGCTATCGGCAAGCCTTTATTGCAGGGCTTTATGTATCTTCGATATAAACTCACGCTTATGGTTTTATCGTGTGCGACGTACGTTGTTGTTAATTCCATGTGGAAACAAACCGATTTTTAATTGGATTCGTACAGACAAATTGTTTTGGATATAAGCCACTTATCCTGTTAACTTTATCATCATGGTAGCACGAAGGGTAAGTCGTCTTCGAAAATAATTTATATACTATTTTTAAGTCAAAGCTATACACCATGTTGGTTCTATATGCCGTTAAGTGTTCGAGCTTTCAGTGTAATAATTCACATACCGTCAGCAGTGGGGGATCCATGAATTTCGAAACTGTTCAGGGGAAGGGGGAGGGGACTGTGGGGGAGGGGACTGTGGGGGAGGGAGTGGGGGATGGGTAAAGGTGATGGTGCAGGTGCGAGAGACACTTTGCTGAAAAGTACGAAGGATCACATGCAAAGTTGGCAAGATACCATCAGACTGTCAGAAAGGATGTAGATGACATGTTATTCAGGCTACTGGAAGTATAAAAGTGCCGTTATGAAACTTCTACCTATTCATATTTAAAAAAAAAAAAAAAAAAAAAAACGTTGACCACCAAAACCATGAACATAGGTGAGATGGGATGGGTGTAGGAACAATCAGAGGCCTAAGTGGCAAATCGCTCTGCCATTGAACATACCGACAAAGTGAACAAGGTTCATCAAAAGTTTTCCAGCATTGGGGGATGAACTGGATTTTCATATTTTCTAAAATAATGTTTAGAAGTTTAGATCTTTTAAGACACACTTAAAAAATAACTTTTGAAAAAAATACTAAACTGAAACTTTTGGGGGATACTCCAGTATATCTCCCTACCCATCACGGTTCCGGTTGCCCTCCGGATACGTCAATTACCCCACTCGTTTCCGATTCTGGCAAAACAGTTTACGTGTCGATGAATATACGAACAAGTTTCTGCTTTAGTGGAAAACCTTTTTAGGACGCTTCTCTATGCTCTTAGAAGTTACTTTGTACACGTAGATAAGACCTTCTGGGTAAGAAGATTCAAGAAAAAGTAAAAGTTTGTAAGCCGCTTTAAGTAATTACCACGTTCCACATCCATGAACCTGAAAGGTTTACAATCGGGTCATGGTACCTCCCGTGATACATATTTTACTGTGTAAGGGAGGGGTTAATGCTGGAAATAGTGCCAGCTGATACGGGACCAGTGGGGACGAAGGGAAAGCGTCATGCATTCTTTTGCAGTTTCTCAGTCGGCAAAAGAGGTAAGGCAACAGGGTTAGTCTGCAGGGAACGGCAGTGAAGTTCTCCCACGGGCACTAATAAGAGTTCTCTGGGTATATGGGGGCCAGTGTTGATTCTACCATTTCATTCATTTGGCATTATCTCATTTTATGTTTATTTACATATCATTGTGTCAAATTTTAGATTGTCACAATTAGTAATGGTTACATTAAATGGAGAAGAGTGCATTTGCGCAGATGTTAGATAAATGCAGAAAAACAAGTTAAAGAGCCTATGAAACAGAGTGTCTAATGTTTAAGTTTAAGTTTAAGTTTAACGTTTGAGGGTCAGGTATGTGGTCTATGCTATTGCTGAAATGTATCAGAAACACAAACTAAACAAATATGGCTGATCAATTGCCGCGTATGTGGCCCCCAGGGACTTTTCAAACTGTAAAATTCCGTCCACATTCACC
Organism: Holothuria glaberrima; assembly: GCA_009936505.3. Classification (NCBI taxonomy): domain Eukaryota; kingdom Metazoa; phylum Echinodermata; class Holothuroidea; order Aspidochirotida; family Holothuriidae; genus Holothuria; species Holothuria glaberrima. Next base: position 11,929 of record WURT03177413.1, on the reverse strand, counting down.
AGTGAGTTGAAAAACGCAGAGTTAAAACCGACTCTACAATGACGTCATCGCAGGGACGTCAAAGCCAAAGCTAGAATCTTTGTTACACAATCATGTTGACTATCAACGTGCTACGAACTGCAGACAACGAAAATGGCATCGGTTTCTGAAGAAATAAGAGTTGGATTTATTTGCATCTTCTTCAAGTTTAATCGAAGAAGAAATTCTGTAGTACGAAGAGGTTAAAAAAAGAAGAGATGAAGAGCCAGCGCAAGGAAGTCAATTTTACCAGTTCGAGCCTTTGGCTGATGAAGCTGAGCTGCTCGAGCCAGTGCCTGCACCCGGCGATAGCGGCGAGGGTGCTCCTAGAGCAGTTCGGCTAGATAATATAGCCTGGTAAGGTTTTGCACCGTAACTGGTTATAGTTTCACCCTTTTTATAGTTTCACACATCAAAGGAACTACGGTGAGCTAAAACTTAAACGCATATTACGAGGAAAAATTCCGACATATATTCACCAAGAGTTGTAAGTCGCATCTTGCTTCAGACCGCCACCGACAGAAGCCTTGTTTCCCTATCGCTCGTAATCGTTTCAACGTTAGTAGTAACGGTTGCCAGTCAAGTCACCCCACAGTGAAGTCCCCTCACAGTCTCTCACTACAAAGTCGCCTCCTGACAAAGTCGCCCTGTACATAGTGTCTTGACATATGCCTTGGTCATACGCGATGGAGTAGGGAAAACCAGCCAGTGAGCCACAACTGGGAAAAAGGCCGTTGCCGGCCCGACTTAAACCAATTGGTTACAAACTGAGCCGTAAAACCTCATCTAACTACAGTACCAACGTACGTGAAAAAATCGAAGAATTCAGTCACCGGGATCTAATTAATGCTCGTGGTTAACTCTGCATTGACTGTCTATGAATGTAACACAGTTAATCAGTGTTCACAGGATTATACACAATTCAGCATTTGTTCCTGTGATGACGTCATTCCAGAGGTCGATGTACTTTCACTTTTGAAGGAGTTTGGGGTGCCGGTGGCCAGTTTCTTTTTGTAATTCCTCCTGACTCGAGCGGTATTTTTCAACATTGAGGTTATTTTAGACGTCAGATTGGCTGGAAGAATCTTATCAGGTGGCTGTTAATTCTCATTTCATAGGCTCTTTAATAGGTGATGGAAGTTGGCCCATGCATTTGTACACAGACCTACATTGCAACAAATACTGAAAATTTTTAAAAATTGTCCATAAGCCAAACGTGTTTCAAATGATGTTTTAGTTTAAGTAGCACTGGTCAATCAAGAAGTATGAAAGCCCATGAAAGTTGCATTTGCTATTTAAACAGTATGTGTTGCATAAATATTTACCCTGAACGTGTTCAAATATCTCTCAAAAGCTAATGCAGAATTTATTCATTTACAATTCCTGCCGTGAAAGTCAGTTATTGTTGTGCAGCGCTAAGCCACAAGTGTTATACTCTAAAAAAGTCCGGATCAGAGGGAGACCGTCTCCGAACCCGGATCATTTTTATTTGATTAGATTTGGAATAAAAATGATCCAGTCTGGATAATTTTTTAATATCCAAATATGATCACAGCAAATGATCCTAATTTGGGTCGGTCCCCCTCCGATGCGGACTGGGTTCAAATTACAAGTTTTTTGGGAGTTTACATTACACTCCCGTGATGGGCCTTATGCAGTTATAGTTGTGACTGAAATCAGACTCGAACTAATTGGTTATTATTGCGTTTTTGCGTTATATTAAGGGTGTGTATTAGTCTGGTTTTCAGACGACATAACTTAGTCAATCCGTGACCGATTAAATTTGCCAGTCAGACCACCCAGACTAAAGCCAGTTCGAATGGTCTGGGTTCGGCTAAAATTTTGGTTAGTTTGCGCACGCCATTACTTAAAATACTTAGAGATATTCACTTTTAAACATTTCTAGGTCTATCTAGGATGAAGCTGCATCACGTGATAAAGACTTCTGAGATGCTGACCTGCTAAATATCTCAGTTTATCTTACTGTCAAAGTCATCAGGAATTTCCAAACATTTTTGGACTAGCTTAATAAATTCTGGCCGGCTATTACGATAAAACAACGATCCTACTGTAGGTTTCGGTTTGTTCTTCAATATAGAGTCAAATAAACTTAACAAAGGAATATAAATTTATATCATGCGATATTATTACTAAAACAATAATTCCTTCTTTAAAGAAAAAAGGGAAAATATCTTTATGGCATCATTCTCCCCATCATGACATATAAATTTAGTTCGTTTGAAGGTTATCAGCCGAGAACTCCTCAATCGTCTAGCAATGGCATGGCGAGAGAATTGAATTCAGCCTTTCGTCGAATAGCGTGACTTCTTATGTTTGGATTTTATCTTCATCTCAGGCCGCACTTCACACAAGAAGGCATCGTAGGCTTGTACAAAGTGCATAGTAACGGAATATTAATTGAAGTGAAGCCAAAGATAAGTTTGTATTGAAGGTGTACACCGGTGCTGAAGAGACAGCGATGGGAGAAAAGGACTGAGTGTATGAAGATACGATTACGGTTAAAACATTCTTTAACCTCAGGGACCTACACTGTTGATTTGTCTTTGTAAAATTAAACTCCAGTTCACGTGCATCTTGACTATGATCAAGGTTAACCCGGGAGTTGAATTGAGATTTTGCAAGGGGGCAGAATGGAGATAATGCAAAAAAAGTAAGAAATCACACTTACGCCCAAACGAAGTAGCCTCGGTAGGGGATGGGGTTAAACTCAAACTCTGAGAATACTCTGCCTTCAAAATTAATGTACCATTGCAGGTACTGAAACCGTTATATTACAGACTTTGTCATCCCTTCCAAAAGAAACAAAACATAAAGAATAAAGCAAATCAGTGTCATCTAAATAATCTACAAATGTGAGCATTCAAGCAATGAATGTTGTACCCCCTGTACCCAACAAATGTCCCCGCATTCCCTGTGAAAGGGAGGACGATGGATGATATAAGTAGGGAGTTGTGCCAGTGACAACTCCCTGATATAAGCTATTGTGGGAGATGCGTGATTTCATCTCAGACATGCGGGCATTAGTGCAGGGTCTGCACAATCTGTTTTATTTCTTCGTCTTCTCGCGGTCTTCCTCTCAGTTGAAAGAGTCGGATCGTGACACAAACACATTAAACAAACAGACGTGGTTATGTATTGCATTAGGCTACTTATGCCTGTCTTACAACTGCTGTTAATTCAAATTTAAACCGTATATGATTGTCTGATTTTTTTCCAGTTGGCGCGTAGTAAATTCGCAAGTTCTTGTTTTGAAGGCTATACAAAAAGGTTACGGAAGTTTCTTAATATGTTACGTATGTAAGTGAAAGCTGGCTGCCAACGTTTTCTGCAGCGATTAATATGTTCGAAAATTGGACAAGCAATTTTCAAGTGATATTATTTCAAATGCTGTGAATATCTTTTAGTAATGAAAAGTAATATTTTATGAAATGTGCAGTTGAGGCTGGTAACCAGTGAAGGTAGAAAGGGTGAAGTATTTTCTGGTGGACGAAATACTTTAAAACAACAGAAAGTTTTGTGCTAGAAAATCTTAGTGGCGAGAAGTTTCTAAAAAGTGCCCCATCACTTGGCCACGGGACTAGATTTTGGTTGTTAAAAAACATGGTTAATCCAGGAAGGTGTTATTAGCTAATTACAACTCCCTGGTGTTATTTATTAGTTAATAACACCTCCCTGGTTAATCATTGTCATGTCGTCCAACTTTATGCATATTCAATGCCTAATTGGACAGATAATATCAAGACCATTTCAGTCGGTCATGTATGATCAATCAGAATGATCCAATTTACCTGTAAACAGTAGAGACTTCGCAAAATAAGTAAGTTCACTTATAATATTTAGGCTATTATTTTACATTAGAAGCTATGTTTAGAACGTAAAAATGCTGCCTGCTTTTATCTATCAGGCAGATTTGTGACTTGGCTTCGAATTTTCATGGCTTGCCCGATGTTATACACCAATGAATTAATGAATGATCATCTATCCAGAAAGGTGTTAGGAAGCCGGTGTCCAAACACCTCTCTGTTCCAACTAAATAACTCACTGCCATTGGAAAACTTGACTCGAGTCACATTGAAAATACTAAATGACTCGGTTCGACTGCAACATTGAGTGACTCGTTACAACTCTGGTGAAATGAACTCTAATGTAGGCCTATACTGCTTTGCTAATAACATGGTAGTACTTCCATGCTTATAACACGCGACAATTGCTCACGTGTGACAATCAAATGCGAGAAAAAGACATGTCTGCTAATAAAGGTGAGGAACTAAGTGGTTGGTTAAAGGCATTCGAACGAATGTCCATAACAGTTACGGTACCATATCCTCCCTTTAATCGTACGCTTAATGACGTGCTTGACATAAACAATGTTTGTCGAACAAAAGTGAGGCAGTTTAAAATATTTAAACAACCCCTTATCAATGGCATTGTACCAAATTGTTCAAACTCTCCTTATACAAGGTTTTGTTTGTTCTACTTACAATATCCACAGGCTTTCTAAACACCTCTCTGAGACTCACCAATCATAACCCAAGATTAGTATTCTTCTGCTGAAAACACTGCAGTACGTATCTCACAAACCATCTCCCCATAGTATACTTTATTATCTCATCATTCATGTAAGATTAGAATCTCAATGTTTCCCCTGTTTCTCCACTGTGCTGTACTGCCTACTGGTGTAATCTCCATTGCAACAGGGAGTTGTTACGGAAGTTCCTGATTGCATTGATCTGTACAGTATCATTGACCAATCAGACTGCCTTACTCTCTTTTCATATTTATCAAATTAAGTCGATCAATCTAAAATTTTCAGGATGAAATTACAAATGAAGTTTGAGAAAATGAGGATACGCAAATACGTATTTCTCATTACAAACATGAGAACGTATATTAAATATTACAAATGATATCCACCACATGAGTACGATAATATTATTGCATCTATCTCTAAGGATTTTACCCCCCCCCCCCAAAAAAACCCCAAAACCAAAACAAAAAAGAAAAACAAAGAGGAGTCCTTTTGTGTAATTGATACAGGCTAAGCACCAGTGTAAGACATGAGACTGTTGCCAAACATTTGCTCATCTGAAACTTTTCAATATTGCAAATTATTTGCAAATGCCATATTTCACGTGACTGCACTTTCAGGGCTCACGTTCAGTAAGTAATTGTTTAGTTATCCTTGAAACTCTTTGTCCACACATTGCAAAGGTTGTAGAACTTAGTTTAAGACAGGAGGAGCGGCATTTTCAAGAGAATATCATGCAGGGGCCCTCCTTCATGGATTCTGATAAGTATCGTTGCATTTTCCGTATCGTACAAGCTTCACTTCATTCCTAAACTTAAATTATGTAAATTAAACTTAAAGTCCATAAAGAATCTATCCTTGCATCCAAAGGAAAAGAAATGTGAAGTTAAGAATTTATCAAGCGCGTTAAATGATATGCTTCTTCCTTACTTGCGATATTCATCAAAGTGACGGGCCTCATGCGCACGAATTTCCAAACTGGAAAACTGGTCTTGTGAAAGTCAAGTGGCACAAATAATGCGGCGTTGCCATCTCTCAATAATGCAAATACACGCAATGATCGGTGCTCGTAAATGTAAGTTATTACGCATACTACATTGATGTCAATTATTTTCAAAAATCTTCTTTTTTGATTTCGTAAACAGATTCTACATGGCAGTCAGAAAGTTGCAAATTTCCTTATAGAATGCTAAGGAGTGAAATGATCCGTCATCTTCGTAAATACGAAAATTACTCGACCTTCACAAAGCTCTGTCAAGTTTGATGTACACCTATCAAATGTCATGTTTGCAATATTGTAACATAGTAAGACTTGATCTCAACAAATAGAATCAGTTTACGTTTTCTCTCATACTGTCACTAAAAGTTTAAAGGTCATTTATGTTGTAAGATGGAATTGCATTTCTAGCCATTATTGGGGCTTCTTTTTCCCAACTATTTATCACGTAATTTATCACTTTTTTGATTCAACGTGGGTATACCCACGTAGTGCGAGATGGTGTTGCATTCAACCTGAAAAACTGCATTACTCCCACAAAAAACGACTGTTTAAAATGATAGTCTTCAAGCTACGTAAAGATTTGTCTTTGATGCGCTACAAATAGATCATTTTAATCAGAAAGAGCGCGTTGTTAGTCGAAAATAATGAGTCTTTCTATATAGCCAGATTCGATTTTGGCAAAAAATTAAACAATTGTAGATGAATAAATCAATTTCTCTCTCAACGAGCAAATAGTTGAGTTTGTTATGATATATGGGCTGCTGAATTTACAAATATTCTGTCAGTCGCGGTGGATAACCACATACTTGGGGTGTTTGTTTTAAGATGTTAAAGCAAATTTGAAGGAAAAAAATCAAATATATCCATCATCCAAAATAAGTTAAGAATCTCATATAACAGGTTGTAAAAAAGTACTGTGATGTGTAGTAGTAGTTCTTTGATCTGTGGCATGTACTATATCACAGGTCATTGTATATAGTTATCTATGACAGTATGACGCGTACTGAATTTCCCTAAATACTGAAATATAGGCCTAAGCTGGCATGCATAAACGGGCTAGCTTGTTGGATACGTGAAAACGTCTGTGTTAAACATAATAGCTCAAGTGATGATCACATGTTCATCAGCGCATGCGTGTTAGGTGTTACGGTCGACCATAGTATTATGCAAATCTAATGACAGTATTACATCAAAGTTTAAATCAACTTGGAGGACAGTAATCAACTAAAAATACTGATAGGTATTCTGTATCTCAGAGCATTACCATTTCTAATGATGTAGGTAGAAAAAGTGTGTATGGAATTGATGTGATAAAGAAGAAACTGGTAAAAAATGTATGCTGAAAATTTTTAGCAGGTACTCTCACATACACACCCTCTCTCTCTCTCTCACACACACACACAAATAACATCATTTACCGTATGAAACTTCTGTCAAAATGACTTTTCTTGGGTAAGGAGCGAGTTTAAGTCATTAGAAACTTCATAATGTAAATGCATGCTCTAACCTCGTTGCCATGTATAATCTGAAATTATCAAAAACTTTATCCTGACCAATGAGCAGGTGCGAATGTGTTCGCACCTCTAACCTGCATAGCGACAGGCGTACGATGTACATTTTTATTTGAGGGTACTATTCCTCAAGAAAATCTGTGTCCTTAAACCCCATTTTGCGTGCAACTTTAAGATTTTCAGGTGCCATATGATATTCTTTGGCAATTGAGCTTTAAAAAGATACCGTACTCGTCACCCCAAGCATGACTTTAACTTGGGGGTAAGCAAAAGTCTCAATTGGTGAGTGCACTTTGATTGACATCAGAGTTACAAAATTCAAAAGATGCAGAGTAGTTCATATTACACAGTATGTACACAGAATGTTTTTATTTCACATTAGGGCCTTGTATGTTTTCTAGGATATGGCCTTAGGCAAGAAACTGTGTTTGTGTCTGCACAAGGAGAAGCTAAAGACAGTTATGGGCTGGGTTAGAACTAACTTGGGAGAATAGAAACTGTCTAGAATACGGATTTTCCCTTTAATCCGTGGCGCATTATTAAATATCAGCGCCAGAAGAACACTGAGGGACGGGATGCAAATTTGCCCTTTAAACATCAAAAATACATAATAAGTGCATTTGAACCATTAATTTAAAGTTTACGTCATTCCTAAGTTGGCCCTTTTTAGAGACTTACTTATAGATCCATTCATGCATTTGACTAAAGTGGGATTCAGACCTCGGCGCTCTCCGAATTTCGTGCTTATCTGAATTACCCGACCACTGCAGGGGGTACACCATAAAGAATGGGCTACAAATTTTTAAATTAAAGTCCCAAAAAGGGACGAGGGAGCTTGGTGCGTGGATCCCAATAGATTTTGATCACAAAACACCCTCTGTATCTAGAATTTCATGTCGCCTTTTAAATAAATTTCTGTTTGGGTGTCTTAATTTTTGAAAGGTTTAAAATGCAATAATTGTGACTAACCATAGAGTCATTTGAAGACATTTGTCAAGTTTGCCTTAGGTCTGTAGACATGTAAATGTGATGCTTGCCTATTTGGTGTAAAAAGCATTAAAAATGATAAAAATAGCGGCAATTCCCATTAAAATCCATCAAATATTGACCATTTTACAAGGCAATTACTGTTTTTCACCTGCACCATGAATAAACATAAGCTAATTATACAAATTTGTGACGTACACAGAGTGACCTGTCAACTGGGTGTTATGTTAACCTTTGCTAGTTTAGCCTTCATTCCAAAGACAGCTGAAGTTTTGGGATGCCCCCATGGGTTAATTTTGGAAGTAGCTATTTAGTTTTTTGAAAATATCTACATTAAAGACCAAACTGGAAACTAGCTATTAAGTAATTAACAGATAATAACAAAGAAATAATAAAAAAAAAAATACAGACACTGTGCAACACTCCACATCATATTTTTGCATAGCTAATGAGCAATGTCAACAACTGGTCAAACTTTGAAGAGAAATATCTTGAGAACGGTAAAAGATATTCAAATAGCTCCAACGGATTTTTGATCAGGGGATCTCAATCTAGCTTCGTTGAGTAGAACAACTGAATTTATGGCATGTCCACAGACCTCTAAGCACAATAATGGTAAAGATATTCCTTATATTTTTGTATGAATAATTATATGAGTGAAGGCACGAGTGAGGAGATTGCTGTCAGTCGAATGTTTTCATACTGAGCTTCCGAAGGTTCCCCACCTGACGCCGGGCTGTTATGGTCAGCTGTCTCCGATGAGGCATCATCGCGCCTTTATTTCTCATTTGTCAGTTTGTGAAGTTTTTTAATATACATCAGTACGTAGTAAAGGCTCTGTATTGCAGAACGTGAGGGAAATTGATGGCGTAAAAACACCGACTTTCGTGGCTTGAGGATGGTTTCTCGACAACGCCCATTATGCCCCCTCCCCTCATCACCAACCGCTGGATGCATGCGTCTCTCTTTTTAACTTTGAGTAAGTTATCACTCCGCATCATAAAGTATTGAGTTTAAAACCACAATTTTTGTAATAGTCACTCATGTATTCCTGTTAATGCGACCGATACTTCCAGTAATATTTGTACCAGTGCTGAAGCCATGTAAACGAATAAACAAGGAACAGCATTACATTTCATCACTCGTATGGGCAATGGCCATTTCTAGAATTCTAAATGGTGCTACAATTTTACGGTGGAGAAATTGTACCATGTGGGCCAATAACTTCAAATAAGCTCAATAGGTAGTTTCTTGCTCTACCAAAGATAAAATAACAATGTCATCGATAACAATACAATTCTATCGGACATTTAAATAAAACACAAACCGGAATCGTTGAAAGTCTTTAGAGAATGGGTATTAAGACTCCTGGATTTTCTAAACCAAGAGTCTCAGACAAAGTACACATAAAGCCACTCTTACTTGGAAGTCCTGCATTACTAAATGCTTTAAATAAACTGTCTCGTCAATTATCTACCAAAATGAAATCTTCAGTGATAAGAAGGAATCTGTTTTTCACATAAAGGTTTACGTGGATACCTAGTCAGTGTCTGCCCTTAAGGGTATTTTACGGTGTAAACAATGTAAAGGACGTGCTGCATGTCGCCTGTACAAACCGTATATAAAAGGACAAATACAGTGGCTTGATTTTTTGTAGGTACATATCCTATCCTAGGTAAAGTATGGCTCTTTTCTATCTTATGGAGTTATTTTTTTTACTAAATTGTCAAATCCATTCAAAACAATTCTTTGCAAGCTTACTTTTACACGCATTTATGTAAATGACAGAAACTTGTAAAGACATAAGAATAAATTATGAAGTAAGTTAAACTGTTGCTTAAATTATGAAGTAAGTTAAACTGTTGCTTCAAAACAAGTCTGTGAGACAGATGATACCTTGCTTCTTCTGGAGGTGAAAAATTAAAAAGGATGTTTTTAAAGTGAATATTACCTAAAGTTTGTAACTCTTAACTAACACCTTAATGCAGGTAGGATCAAGAAGATAACTTTCAAACATATTTTTAAGAGCGATACCGTACAAAACCTTGCTTACTATTTGTTTCGACTCGGTGAACGCCATGCGGATTTTTTCCCCGGACGAATGAGGGCGATTTTAGGAAGTTTCCTTGAAATCATAAAAAAGAAAAATGATGCACAGGTTAGGACTAAGGTTAAAGTTACAGTAAGGTAAAAAATTAAATTGCCCCTATTCGTCCTGGGAAAAACTACGCTAACGACATCACGGTAATCCTATTACCAGATATCAGTTTTGCAAATGGCGGACCCTGTGGCAAGATGGTTATATCTCCAGAATGAAAAAGAAAACAAAACTCTTAAAGTTGTTGGTATACTGTACCATATTTAAATACTATGAGAGTAGAATTTGTTCGTAGATTGAAGAGGCTTATTCTTTTCATTAAAAAGGTTTGTTCGCCTCGGAGGACTTTAATGTCGGTATCGGGTCATTCAGATCTACTTTGCAAAGATCTCATCTTACGAGTAAATAGTGCTACTCTCTTAGTATGTTACATAAATAGGCTAGTATATACTTTAGCCTTAGCTTATGGAAAGTTGAAGGAATTCATGTTAAAGTTGATGGTTCAGTATTGAAAGGCAGCAAAAGTGATGATTCTGTTTTATAACATTAATTACGTGGCTCATATTTACCCTTCAGTAGTTTATTGATGCATTCAGCCGTAGCTATTTTACAATAATGATTTTATCATTATAATCATACAGACAATGACTCGCCAAACATTGCTCTGTTTGGGTTTAAAAGCTTTGTACAATATAGAGATGAGTTGTCAATGCTTGACTAATGTGTCGCCATAGTGAATGACATCGTATGATGTTAGTGATAAATATACGTCGTCTGTGTGTTAATGAAAACATGCTACACAGATGTTATTGCACAGTGATATTTAGCATTGAACTACAGGGTATGAAAAAAGTGAAACAGTTGAGGGGAACGGCTCCCCCCCCCCCTTCTCCGTGGCTTCGTGGCTGATTGCAAGTATTCTAGATTTACAGTGTATCTCTTAACCTCAGTGAAGACCAAGGGTTAAACTCTTAGGCCTAGCTACTACCTTCTCGATTAGTTTCAGACATAGGCTACAAATAGAGTAGTAGTAGCTGTTCTATGGACCACTTGTTAATAAGAATCATTCTATACATGAGTCCTTGTGTTAACCTGATACTTTAACTTAGTCTACGGAGTTAATCTGTTAATTGGTTTCATTCATTAAACGGTGTCTTAAAAAGACAGGCTTTACGTAGCAGTCATCCATTTTTACGAGTGTATGATACAAAACATACTCCTTTTTCAAACCCCTCTGGTTCTCCCAAGCGTACTTTGAAATAAATGAAAAAAAAAAAACGTTTTCGATGAAACATCATTGTCATTTATTTGTTCTGAAAAGTGTATGTACGTCTTTTACCTTCCTTCACCCCTTACACTTTGTGCACTTGTAAAAATGATGCAAACATCAGGGATTCCTGAAGTGAACCTATGCTATCATGACGGTCACACATCCTTAAATAAGCCTGCTTGCCTGTAATTGCGCATATGAAAGTTGGGACGTTGAGGTTTCGTTTTGGTGAATCGTTCTTTTGATAACGACAACAAGTGTACATTACTGCGTTCAATAAAGTTGGCATTAGGCAGTTGTGTTGAAAACTACTTTCCAGAAATTTGCTATCATATCGTTTTAGGACCGTGTGCTTATCTCGACATTATGTGTAGGTCAAAAGGTCACCGGGCAAATCGATCAATCTTATATCACTTCAGCTGTGTGTAGAGTACTCAGGAAGGTTCTTAACATTCATAACATATTTATGATTTCATACATAATGTTAGAAACTATC